>CAUYQG010016685.1:0-45324 GCA_963574415.1 Tarsius wallacei
TTTTTTGTATTATCTTTTTGTCTTCTATGTCCTGGACTTGGGCTTTTATTTTGGTGATCTGAATTCTTCTGCTGATATTAGGGAAAATGTGGTACATATACACAATGGAATACTACGCAGCCATAAGAAAGAACGAAATCATGAATTTCGCAGCAACCTTGATGGAACTAGAGTCTATAATACTGAGTGACCTCTCACAGAAACAAAAAACTGAGTATCACATGTTCTCACTCATATAGTAGACCTTGATCACCCAACGTATTACCAAAGAAAATGACTGACAGTGGTGGGAAACGATGGGGGGGTGGGAGGGATAGGGGAAGCAATTAATGGCAGTAAATACCTGTCTGGGGATGGGGGGACACTTCTTACAAACAAGGGTGCCTTAATGAGACATATTTGTGTACCTAACCCTTAAATGTACCCCTCAATATCACAATAAAAAAAAAAAAAATAGAAGAGGCTAACATTAATTTTAGTAACACAGTTTATTTTATCCAATATAGCCAAAATATTATCACTTCAATATGTGGCCAAAATTTAAAAATTATGAGTGGCATTTTACATTATTTTGTTCACACAAAGTCTTCAAAATCCAGTTTGCACTTCACACACCTGGTACTTCTCAACGGGATTAGTCCTGTTTCAAGTGCTCACAACCCCATATCTAGGTAGTAGCTTCTATGCCGGGCGGCACCAACAAAGAGGAAAAGTAGGGGCTTTGGAATTAGCATGGGCCTAGGTTTGGATTCTAGTTCCGAGCTCACTAAGCTCCATGACCATGAGCCAGCTACATAAACTCTGAGCCTACTGCTGTCATCAGTAATAATACGACCTGCCTTGCGTGTGTCTACAAAAATTAGGGATAATATATGTACAGAACCTCAGTGCATTATGTGCCTTGGACATATTTCAATAAAATAATTCAATAAAATCATCATCATGCTGGCCATCATCACACACACTGGAGAAGATACAGCACCACTGCAAGAAAGCTCAAATTCAAAGTTCGGAAAAGCAAAGGTGGAAAATAGAGAGAGAAGCAAGAGCTTGAAACAAGATTATCAAAATGCTTCCAACTGAAGTCAGTCAACTATTAACCATACAAAGTAAAAGCAAACAAAAACACATTTTCCAAAATTGTAAATAATGCCAAGTTATGATATTGTTAGAACTAGAGATGTAATGCGGGTTTGTTTTTTTTTTAAAGTGCTTTCTGGATTACTGTTGCCATGTCAATATCACTTTCCACTTCTGAAAAAGAAAAATGCCCAGGAAATGGACTGGAAGGGTGAGTGGCACAGGAATGGCATCCGGGGAATTTAAGATGCCTGCACATTACCTACAAAGAATATATCATGTATACTGGTAACTGAGAATTCACGAGATAATACATGCCAACTTTTTCAAATAATTGTTGTAGCACATTTTCATTCATTTATATATGATAGCAAGATGCAACAGAAAATATATACAACATACCTCTGACAAAAACGTCTGGGCTGATTTCTGGGCTCCTACATGGAGCAGATATTCATACACGTAGAGCGCTAACCTGGAATACAAACAAAACATTCACTGAGAAGAGGAATATAAAGTTCATACTTTAACTGGTACACACACCTTTCCACTGCAAAATATCTTACACACTAACAACAGAAGAGAAACCCTTCCCATGCCCTTTCAACAGGAATTTATGTATGAATGTTCAGAAAGAACTTAAAATAGAAAATGAGGAAAAAGACAAATATCTCTTTTCCTGGCAAGAAATATCTACATATGGATTTTTTCCTTAAATTATCTCACTTATTGTAATCTCATTTCCTTTGCCATACCTAACATTACTAATCTCCAAATCCTGTTTAATGCATAATTATCACCTTCCATTAGTAAAATAAATGAATTAAGTTATTGAACTTTTCCACCAACTTTATGACCTATCAGCTTTTTGGTGAATGTGGATGTAAATTCTGACTGTTCATACAACCATTGACCAAAACTTGTATTCAATATTCACTTCAATATTTACTCAGCAACCTCTCCTTTTTCTTTAGATTTGATTGTTAAATCAATAAAATTCTAGCTTGTAAGGCATTCAAATTCATAGCAAACTATATCATTAGTAAACTTTAAAGATAGCAGCTCATATCAACCATATAGGGCTCACAGATTAAAGGCTAACATAAAATTACATATAAATCTGTCACTCAAATATGGAATATCGAGTGTGCTAACTTATACTACTCTCATTATCTTGTGGATTCAGAGTTTTTAAGTTACACCATGTGGCCCAATTTCAGTTGAGCTGTTAACAAAATATTATTCATAAACTCAAATTAGTCTGAGGCAGTATTTTTAATGATATCTTGGACCGTTGCCCAGATGGCTCACAACAGTTCAGCTTCTGCTACACTGTATTTACCAACACTGAGCCAGGTTTACAGTAAACAACACAACATAACAATAACCACAGCTCTGCAAAGCGGCACCACTGCTCCTGCCAAACAAGTTTTTGACTGTTAAAGATTGATGGCACTTGCAAAAATGAGTATTTTCTTAATTTTCATGAAAACACGTCATGCATCTGTCATGCAAAGAGAAAGCCTGTGCAAACTCAATTGCTCTGTCCATTTACGTTTTCTCCATTCTAAAATTGCCCAAGGCTCTGAATAGGAGTGACATCAGGGCCACCAGCACGGGAGTGGACACCTGCTGGCACGACCCACAGAGAGTGAGGCTGAGCTGGCAGTGGGGGTGTGCAGGTCCTGGAAACACCTCCCACCATCTCCAGTGCACACACACATCCTCGATCGGTGCCTCTCCACACCTTGCCTGCACAACAGGACCATGTGCTGTTCCACAGTGTCCCTGTGGATGGCTGCTATTCCCCAGGCTGCATGATGGGAAATGCGGGAACTGGGGTGTTCCTGGCACCACAACAAACAGCCCTGTCATGATGCGCCCCCATGCCCTCTGAACACCACTGTCCCCGCAGCCCTCCCACCCCATCGATGGCACGACTCTCTGAAGAAGGAGAAGCTCTCTGCATGGACTGTGCAGTCACAGCCTTGCCCATGGGTGGCAGGGCTGCCTTGCTGCCCGCCTAGGAAGAAACCTCCTTGCCTGTGGGTGGCAGAATCACCTGCTGCCCACCTGGGAAGATGTGGCCTCTGGCTGTTCCTTGTGGTCCCACAACCTGGCCTAGAGCATACCAGGGAGGAGTGGACGAGGGGCCCAGGCTGGGGGCTGCCAAGAGGATGCCCACCCAGTTGGGGAATGTGACCGGAGGCCAGAGCAGAGCAGAGGTGCCAGGTTGGCCTGGAAGACAGGCCTAAGGATGGCTGTGCTGTGCAGCACTGTGTTCTTGCAAGGCAGCCCTGTCCTCAAGTCATGTGATGGCCTCCCTGTGACCTTGCCATGTGAAAGGGACTCATGTATGTCTTCTGTGCTTCCTTATCAATTAAGTTACCAAAAGGACACCTCTTCACAATGAAAATGACAGCAGTAACCCACATCCTCTCTCCAGGTCCAGGGCAGTGATTATAAGATGCCTTGGACAGGACTCAGCACCATGGGGTGGGGACTTCAAACCATGTACCTGGGGTTACTAAAGCATCTGTGGGGGTCCATGCCCACCCCACCATCACTCCCAGAATCTGCTGCAACACGGCTGGGAAACTGATG
Organism: Tarsius wallacei; assembly: GCA_963574415.1. Classification (NCBI taxonomy): domain Eukaryota; kingdom Metazoa; phylum Chordata; class Mammalia; order Primates; family Tarsiidae; genus Tarsius; species Tarsius wallacei. The sequence goes on from CAUYQG010016685.1 coordinate 3,685, forward strand.
GATGCCGCTTCATGTGTCCTGTCCTGTAGTCTCCGTTGAACAGAACAAATGCTCCCAGGAAGGGAGCAAGGCCTGAGTGAGCAGCTAGTCAACCTTTGGCAGTAAGGTCCCACAACACAAGGCAGCAAGCCTCCTGTATTTTAACATCTTCTCTGTGAGAGTATTTTCCAAACCTACCCCTGCAACACTGTCTTTTGTCCATGCCCCGAACCTGCTTCTCCAAACGACTGAAGTTCCTAACATGATGTTTCTCTCTTGAACCGACCATGTTTGAAGTTGAATTCCCACCACCCTCTCCCCATCTGTTTTAAGAGTACCTGTGCTTGCCTTGAGTGGAGCACAACCTCTCTGAGCCTCAGTTTCCTCACCTGTCCAATGGGAAGAATAAGACTTCCCTTGTATTGTTGAAAGGACTAGTAAGGAAGCACAGTAAATACCAACAATTACTGCTATAATTCTGGCTAACTACCAAAGCATGTCCTGATTCTATGCCATGATCACACCCACTTCCACCATCCTTTTCTACCATCCTTCCTGCTCCTGAGGACTACAGGACCTGCAGCCATGCCAGCAGCCACATTCCTTTCCAACACAGAGACTGTGTTTCCCACTAGCCCCCCACAGAAAGTCCTTGGGACCACCAGAAATAAGAGTGTCCAGAAATTTCTGAGAAAAGCCCTGCTCTAAAAGATATTGTTAGGCATGCATGATTCCAGCGCATGGGTGTGACATGTGTCCATCCATACAAGGAGAGCTCACATGGTACCTGGCCTGGTCAGAGAGATCACCAAACACAAGAAGGCAGCATTTGACTTGGACTCAATTTCTACTGAACATGAACCTTTAAAGATAAATATTGAACATACAAACATGTAAACAGTATACTTTTGAATTAACACTTCCTTTTTCCTTCTTAAGCGACTTAAGGACTTCATGTCAAGTACAGTGTGGCTCTTTCTCCCAGTAGCTTATGTGATTTTAAACAGAAAAAAACTAACCATCATGAGAAAGAGTTGGCTGCAAAGCACAGACCCAGTCTTCTCCTCTACCTGAGTAATGAAAAAGCCTAGCAATGATTCATGGATCGTGCATCTTTACATTAGCTCCACTTCACCCTAATTTTAAACTGGAGATCAATGCCTGAGTTATCACAATGACAACCTACAATTCTGTAGAGGGAGCCAAGGTCAGGAGCACAAGAGAGCTGAGTGCCGTCTTTCTCCTGGTCATAGCAGATGCCTGAGCTCTAGAAGTGAGAGCTGAGGGGGAGACAGAGACAGAGACAGAGAAGGGCCAGCCTTGGAGCCTACCAGGGCTGCCCAAAACAGCAACTATGAACATATACATGTGTGATATGCACCAACACACAGTGACTGTACATACCTAGTGTGACACGCACCAATGCACAGTGACTAAACGTACCTACTCACATGACATGTACCAACACACAGTGACTTCACACACCTACACACATGACACACACCAACTCACAACTACACACACCTACACGTGATACGTAGAACACAGTGACTACACACACCTACATGTGTGACATGCATGAATGTACCATAACTATACACACCTACATGCATGATGCACACCAACTCACAGCAACTACACACACCTGCACATGTGATGCATACCAACACATAGTGACTACACACACCTACATGTATGACATGCACCAACACACAGTGACTATACACACCTACACATACAATGCACACCAATTCTCAGCAACTACACACACCTACACATGGTGCACACCAACTCACAGTGAATACACACACCTACACAAATGATGCACACCAAGAAACAGCAACTACACACACCTACACACATGATACACACCAAATTCACCGTTACTCAATTACACACATGCACTCATAATGCCATAGGAGACAGACCAGAAAAATCACTACACAATGGTGAAATTCTACCCATGCCCAGCTCTGACAGAATCAAATCTTCTTCAACTAGGCATCATGAATTCAAAATCCCTAATAATCTGAGTGTGAATGGGTCTACAGTTTAGCTTTGAGCCTATCAAAAAAAGACTGGGAGGCTCTCACTTACTTTGTCATGTGCATGATCCTAACAAAACCAAGGTTTTTCAATCTAAAAAATATATAATTATAAGGGAACTAAAAAGTATAAAAAGAAAAAATACATAGCATGCATTTTAACATAAAAATGTTAAACTGCTGACCACGTCCCTAAAAAATCAAGTAAAAATAAAAAACAAAGAACTGAAGAAACAGGACATTCAATCAATATGATGATACAGACTAATGTTCTTAAGTCATAAAGAGCACAAACAAAATGACCTGTCAGCGTAGGAAGATCTCAATTTTTAAATAATGAGCAAGGGATAAAAATGAAAATTCAATTAAGAATCATGTTTACATATGGCCAGTAAGTAACCCTAAAAAATGTTCATCCTCCTAGTCAAAAATATTTAGAATTTCACCAATGTTGTAGTAAAAGCTTTATAAACACTAACATGCTCAATGCCTACGAAGATAAAATATGAAGGTGTAAATGGTCTATCTTTTCAGGAAAATAAGTCAAGGTGAAAAAGTGAGTAAATAAAGTAAAGTGTAGGATAATTCGTACAGTCTGCTCCCATCCACATGACACATGTGTTCTTATAGACACACTGCATGCACATGCAATATACAAGCATTGGGATAGGCATCCCTCCCACAAACCCCACGTCCACTAGGGTCACTGAGTGCACATAGGTATTTTCAACTGCATTTGCCTGGAACCTGGAGGCCTGAAACAGGAAGAAGACTTTTTACTGCATAACTTTTCTTCTGTTTGATTATTTACCCTGGGCTTACATTTCCTATTTTAAAAAAATAAATTATCAAATTAAAAAAAATAATAATAAGCCTTTATATTCGTTGACCCAGTAATTTTTATTTTAAAATATTATTCTAAAGAATCAGATGGCCAGGCGCAGTGACTCAATTCTGTAATCCCAGCACTTTGGAAGGCTGAGGTGAGGGGATTGCCTGAGCCCATGGGTTCGAGAACAGCCTGGGCAACTTGGTGAGACCTCATCTCACAATAAATCAAAAAATTATCTGGGCGTGGTAGTGTGCGCCTGTAGCTACAGCTGCTTGGAAGGCTGAGGCAAAAGGATCGCCTGAGCCCAGCAGGTAGACACTGGGGTGGCCGTGAGCATGCCACTGCACTCCAGCCTGGGCAACAGAGTGAGACTCCAACCCCCTCCCCAAAAAAAAGAATCAGAAAGCTAAACAATTTATAATGATGCTTGTGGCAAGATTCTTGTGGCTGCAAAAAAAAATTGGCAACCTAAACAGCTGATGAAAGAGGAATAGTTACATTATGATGTATACTTGTGATGGGAAGGAAAATACAATTTTGAAAAATGTTTAATGACATGAAGAAATGCTCGTGATTCACTGTTAAAATTTTAAAGCCCCAAAATAAATATAATGTGTATAGAAAAAGAGAAGGAAATATGAGTTACTGCTACTGTAGAAACACTAATAAAAACAAGAAGTGACAGATGAAGCCCAGCTAGTGTGGATGGGGCAGAAAAACCAAGTTGAGCAGTGAAGCCAGCATGACCTAGAAATGTGCAAGCATCCTTGTGTCCCCCAAGGGTCTGAGGGCAGTCCTTATTATAGACCATTCTCTAATCCATAACCCTAATGGTAGCTTTGTGTCTCCAGTGAAAGATCAAACTCTGTGGCACTCATACAAAACACATATCTAAGGTATTTGTTAAATAAAAATGGCAAACCTCTGGCATTTTTTTTCCATAAATATCTTGTACTAGTTTGTTGTCTGACTTAATTTTGGTCAGGTTTTGGGGGCGCAAATCATGTAGATATTTTTGATACTTTTTCTTGACAACAGAATGACAATTTTATTTCAGTTTTGTTTTTAATTGACAAATAAATCTATATATTCAAGATAGTCAACATGATGCTGTGATATTGGTATACATTGAGAAATGGTTAAATCAAGCTAATTAGTGAATCCTTCACCTCACAGATATATCTTTTTTGTGTGTGGTGAGAACACTTGAAATCCACTCTCTTAGCAATTTTCAAGTATACAATACATTGCTGTTAACTATGTTGTACTATGGAACTTGCTGTTAACTATGTTGTACTTACTGTTAACTATGTTGTACTATGAACTTATGCCTCCTGTCTAACAGAACTACTGTTATCTTGACCAACCTTTCCCCACTCCTCCTCGTCCTGTCCCTGGGAACATCATTCTACTCTGCTTCTATGAGTTTGACTTTTTTAGATCCCATATAGTTGGCCCTCCATATCCGTAGGTTCCACATGGTTGGATTCAATCAATCTGGGCCAAAAATACTTCCACTCCTCAGAATCTGCAGAGTATGGGTTCTAAGCCCTCTGTCGATACCAAAATCCACGAGTGCTCGAGTTCCTGATATAAAATGGTGTCAATCTGCACATAACCTACACACATCCTCCCATATGCTTTGAATCATCTCTAGTCTACTTTAATACCTAATTCAATGAGAATGCTATGTAGATTGTTGTTATACTGTATTTTTATTTGTATTACTTTTTATTGCTGTATGGTGTCTTTGTTTATTTCCTGAGTATTTTCAATCCTCAGATGCAGAACCCGCAGATACGAAGGGTGACTGTAGCAGTATTTGTCTTTCTGTGCCTGGCTTATTTCTCTTAACAGAATGTCCTTACCCATGTAGTTGCAAGTGACAGGATTTCTTGCTTTTAAAAGGAGGAATAGTCTGCCATTGTGTATATAACACATTTTCTGTATCCATTCATCTGTTGATGGACACTCAGTTTGATGCCATATCTTGTCTACGGTGAACAATGTTGCAATGAACATGTTAGTGCAGGCATCTCTTTGACATGCTAATTTTATTTTCTTTGGGTATATACCCAATGTAGAATTCCTGGATTACATAGAAGCTCTACTTGTAGTTTATTTATTTATTTATTTATTTATTTTATTTATTTATTTTGAGTTGGAGTCTCACTCTGTCGCCCAGACTGGAGTGCAGTGGCATGCTCCCGGCCACCACAGCCTCAACCTCCTGGGCTCCCGCGATCCTTCAGCCTCAGCCTTCCAAGTAGCTGGAACTACAGGCATGCACTACCACACCCGGCTAATTTTTTGACTTATTATAGAGATGAGGTCTCACCAAGTTGCCCAGGCGGGGCTCTAACCCGCGGGCTCAGGCAATCCACTCACCTCAGCCTCCCAAAGCGCAGAATTACAGGCTAAGCCACTGAGCCCAGCTTACTTGTAGTTTCATGAGGACCTCCCTAGAATGTTTTCTATAGAAGCTGTACTAGTTTACATTCCCAACAACAGTGTACAAGAGGTACCATTTCTCCACATCCCTGCTAATACTTGTTATCTCTTGCTTGTTTGTTTTTAATGGTACCATTCTAACAGGAGTGAGGTGATATCTCATTGTGATTTTAAAATGCAATTTAAATAATAATTAGTGATATTGAGGTTTTTTTTCATATAACTGTTGGTCATTTGTATGTTCTATTTTGAGACGTTTCTGTTCAGGTACTAATTGGATTGTTTGTTTTCTTGCTATTGAGTCGAGCTCCTAGATTTTGGATATTAACCCCTTATCAGAGGTTTGGGTTTGCAAATATTTTCTCACATTCTGTAGTTGTCTGTTCACTCTGTCAATTGTTTCCTCTGTTGTCCAGGAGCTTTTAGTTTTATGTTATCCCATTTGTCTAGTTTCGCTTTTGTTGCCTGTATTTTTGGGGGTCATATCCATGAAATCATTGCTACAACCAATGTCATAGAGCTTTTCCCCCAGTTTCTTCTAGTAGCTCTTCAGTTTCAGGTCTTCCATTCAAGTCTCTCACCTATTTTGAGTTGATTTTTTTATGTGGTATAAGTTGAGGGGCTAGCTTCATTCTTCTGCATGTGGACATCCAGTTTTCACAGCTCCATTTATTGAAGAGACTGTTCCTCCTCACTGTGTGTTCTTGGCACCTCTACTGAAAATCAGCTGACTGTAAATGTGTGAATTCATTTGCAGCATTCTGCTCTCTTTCATTGATCTACATATCTGCTTTTATGTCATTGTCATTCTGCTTTGAATACTGTAGCTTTGCAGTACATTCTGAAACCAAGAACTGATGCCTCCAGCTTTTTTCTTTTTGCTCAAGATTGCTTTGGTCATTAGGAGATTTTGGTTGTTTTATGTGAATTCTAGAATTTTTTTCTATTTCTGTGAAAAATGTCACAGAATTTTGATAGAGATTGTGTTGACTCTGCAGATCACTTGGAGTAGTGTGAACATTTTAACAACATTAATTTTTAAAATCCATTAACACAGGCTATCTTTCCATTTATATATGTCTTCTTCCGTTTCTTTCATCAATGTTTTACAGTTAAAAATCCAGGGTATTTGGCACATAAAAAAATTAAACTTCAGTTATATTTTATTTTTCCCAGTTTGTTGTCTGATTTTGTTTTGGTCGTGGTTTTTTTGGATGGGAGGGGGAGAACATTAAGATAATTTTGATTTTTAAACATAGAAATAACTAATACAAAAAGAAAAATGTTAAGCATTATAGATAAATTAACAGCGATAATAACAAACATCCTATTCTGTGGGCTGTCTCTCAACTTTCTTGATGTTTTCTTTTGCTTTACAGAAGCTTTTCAGTTTCATGAGGTCCCATTTGTCTATCTTATCTCTTATGGCGTAGGCACTGGTGCTTTGATCAGGAATTGGTTGCCTATCCCAATTTTCGTAAGGGTGTCTCCTGCATTTTCTAAGATTCTTATAGTTTGAGGTTTTACATTTAGTTCTTTGATCCATTTGGAGTTTATTTTTGTGTATGGTAGGGGTTCTATTTCATTCATCTGCATGTGGTCAGTAAGTTTCCCCAGCATTATTTGCTGAATAGGTTCCCCTCTCCCCAGTGGTTGTTGTGGAGGCTTTGTTGAAGATGAGTTGGTTGAGAAATTGAGGTTTTGCTATCGGAATCTCTATTCTGTTCCATTGGTTCATATGCCTGTTCTTGTACCAGTACAAGGCTGTTTTGATTGTTGTAGTCTTATAATAAAGTTTAAAGTCCAGAAGTGTGATACTTCCCACTTTTGCCAACTGTATATCTGACAAAGGCCTAACATCCAGGATCTAGAAGGTACTCAAATGTGCCAAAAGGAAAAAAACAAACAGCCCCATTAAAAATGGGCAAAAGACATGAACAGACACTTCTCAAAAGAAGATATACAGGCAGCCAACAGACACATGAGAAAATGCTCAGCCTCACTAATCATCAGAGAAATGCAAATCAAAATCACATTGAGATTCCACCTAACTCCAGTAAGAATGGCCATCTTAATAAAACAAAAAAACAATAGATGCTGGCAATGATGCCAAGAAAAGAGAACACTTTTACACTGTTGGTGGGAGTACAAACTAATTCAATCTCTATGGAAAACAGTGTGGTGGTTTCTAAAAGAACTAGAAACTGACTTTCCATATGACCCAGCAATCCCCTTTCTGGGAATATACCTGGAGGAACTCAAATCATTCTATAAAAAAGATACCTAGCACACGCATGTTTATTGCAGCACTATTCACAAAAGCAAAAACATAAAACCAACCGTAATGCCCATCAAAACTGGACTGGATTTTTAAAATGTGGTACATATACATGATGGAATATTATGCAGCCATAAAGAAGGACAAAATTATGGATTTCTCAGCAATTTGGATGGATTTGAAGTCTATCATACTCAGTGATCTATCACAGAAACAAAGAACTGAGTACCACATATTCTCACTCATAAATGGATCCTGAACACCTATCATAATATTACAAAAATGAGATTGGCAGTAGCAGGACATGCTAGGGGTAGAGGACACACAACACCAATAAAAGGTGCCTGATCCTAATCCAGGCAAAGTGAGTTCCAATGGGAGACCCAAAATTTTACCAGTACCTAAACCACTTATGTATCCAGTCCTGACTTATTCCCACAACATTAAAATAAAACAAAAATAAAATAAAATAACAAACATCACAATTAATATTAAAAGATGTGAGACATTAAACACCACTGGTAATCAAAGAACTATAAAAGCAACAATGGAATTTAATTTAAATTCCCACTGAACTACCATACATAATGTATAATAAAATGGATACTCAAACACTGCTGTTGGCAATAACTTGATATAACGTTTTATAAAACTGAGTTGGCAATAAGCTAATGAAGAACCTTCAAGAAAATTCACTTGGTTTAAATCAATAATTTCATTGTTGGGAATCTAGCCTAAAAAAATTATCCTAAATGTAGAAAATATTTATGCTCAAAGATTTTTAACCAAAGAACATATAGAACAATGAAAAAATAAAAAGAAAATTGGTTGGATTTACAGTAAATATTTTATATTAGTTAATTTTATATTTGCTAATATAATTCAGAGTTTAGACAGGGCCATTCAATAAGCACTTAAGTGACTTCTCTCTGCTTAATTTATGAACTTTAAAATCTGAGAAAAATATCACTGCCCATCACTAAATAAATTATTTCAAATTTACCATGTGAAAATTATAATTGCTAAGAAAGAAACTTGAATTTTTACCATTCATGTTAACGAAGTCCACTACTTGTGTGTCAATAGTTGCTATCTAATGGTACGAAGACTGATTAACTATGCAACTAACTGGGTGTCTACAACAGAGACTGTTACTTAAGAGTCTAATTACAGCAAATTCTCAACTATTCTTGTAAATGAATGAATGAACAGTCTGGGAGAAGAGCAAAGATCTTACTTCACTCAATTCATTCCATCGCCTAGTTATCTAATTTGAGGTTAAATTTCTAACTCTAAAATTTAAAAACAGTAGAAATGTAAGTAACTAAGGGCAAGATATAAAAATGCATGTTCTCTAAGACCATATTGTTAATTTGCAAACAGGTTTACCAAGCCACATATAAATAAAAGGTACTACCTGTAGCTCATAACTAATCCCTAACTTTTTCTCTTTCTAAATATATTCAAATGTCAAGATATGTGTATAACACAACTATATATAACAAATCATTATTTCACAAAGTCAGCTAATAAAAATGGGCTAATTTTTGAAAATCTGAATTTATAGAAGAGTTAAGGTGGATATGACTTGAGATCATAGGAAGAATTTTGTAACCTTGTGAACAGGATTCACCAAGTTTCCGTCACATCACATGTGCTAGTTGTAATCACACATGACTTAATATTTACAAAACTTTTCAGGAAAATGTACCACAATATGTACCACTTGTAGATAGTGTTTAATTATACCTCACAATATTCCTGTGAGAAAGACAGAGTTAGGACTTTGCATAAATATAATTGGGTGCCTATAAAATGGAACATCCAAATACCAATGGGTGGCTGTGCCTGCCAACCTAACCATAATGTCCTGTATCTACTTTCACTTAGGACTGTGTATTACCAATTAATAGCCTATCCATAGCAAGCTATACTTTTAATATTCCAAAATGATGTAGTGTTGAAACCGAAAAGCAGCCATTTAATATGGAAAAAGTTCCATCCATCAAAAACTCCATGCTGACTAATGATTTTGTTAGCATTTTGCCATTTTCTTACATTTAGCAAGGAAAAAGAGGATTCAAATAAAAATAAAGCCTGCAAATTAATGCACCCCAATTTGAAATTTTAAAATTCTTTTAGTTACTTCTCTATCTGTGTAAGGGTAGAGGGAAACAGGGTAAAATAATAGATTCAAGAAATGACTGTTCCTAATTTCTCTTGAAATTAAACTACTATAATGTACTTTATCTGTCTCATTCATTCCTGTGTCTCCAGCTTCTAAAATAGTAGTAACCAATAAATATGCCTGCATGAATGAATGACTCTTAAACCAGCCATAATGCATTTGTACAGTCCTTTGATTCCTCCATTAAAGGCATTCAGGGGAAGTGTGAAAGTGCCCCTGAATACCAGTCTAAGCACGGCACTCTCAGTACCTTAAGATCCAACTTCTTAATCAAGTACTACTTTGTTCAATAACATGCAAGTTACCAAAAACAATTTCCTCACAGTGATTCCTAACCCTTATGTACAAATTGTAATTTTTTTTTTTAGAAACAAATAAGTTGGCTTATTTAATTGTGGGTGGTAGATTTTTGTGTTTTATATGTTGTTATTTTTACTCAAAAGGCGCTAACCCCCTCCCCCATTTCTTTTAAGAGAAAATAAAGTAAGGATATGGAACAAATAATAAAGGGAAGGTAGCAGGCTATGCAAAGGGTACTTTAGAAAGAACAGTCCAGCCATCACCATATAGCCCTGATGGTGTGTGTATCCAAAATCCTCATCCCAATTCCCCTTCCCGTCCTAGTGACTAGAGATGCCTCAGATACAGAGAGTTTACAACAGATCAGTTCTCCTAAAGGTCTTTTGGAGTCATGCTCATACAGAAAAGAGACCTCTCTTGCTCCTATGGAATTCTACTGTTGACCAACAACACATATCAGTGTCTGAATGTGATTCTGGGTGATGAAATGCCAATAGTCAGCTGGATCACAGCTAGCTAAGGGAGCAGCTGTGAGCACTTGGCAGCCCCTGGGAGGCAGCCCCGAAGATGGGGAGCAGCTATTAGCAGTGAAACTAGACCAGCCTGATCAAATGCTCAACAGCCCTGCAACCCGGTGCTAAAGAGGTGTGAAAAATTAGAAATGTTCCTAACATTGTCTTTTTAAAGTTCCTCATATCAACAGCTAAGCTGAAAAACCGATTTAGTGTGTCAAAAACCCTGTCTAGAACTTCACAATAATTCTAATACCCAGCTTTTGTTTTAAACACATTTACAGCTATTTTTTATATTCTTAATATCTGTTTTAGAGAGATAAATAACTGATATACATACAGTTATTGAAGATACTAAACAGCATTAAGAATATTCTAGGGCAGAAATAATTGTATCAGTTAACATAGACAGGGTCACCAATGGATATCTAAATGTTATCATAAAAAATTGTTTTGCTGAGGTTTCATTGATGCCATACATATAGACAAGTAATGCTATGAGTATGGGTTTGTCTTCTGGGCACTTAAAATTAAATAATTTTAAGTGCCCAGAAATGGAAACACTTATACAGACGGGCAAGTTCAATTAAAATGACTATCAACTTTAGATAAGTGAAAAGGGCAAAGGTATAAACATGAGAATTAATCTTAAAAAACAAAACAAAACAAAACAAAAAAAATCAAATCCATGGTTGTTAAATAGTTATTCACAGAACTTAGTAAAAATGTCCACCCAATCTTGCTAAGCTGTGTACAGTGAAAACACTACAGTGGGTGTACTTGATAACAGTATTTACTCTACGTCAATCTAGTTTGAAAATTAAACTTTATACTCAGGCTCCCACTTCCTGTGGAATCTTGATGAATACAGATTCAGTCAGAGCCTTTGTTTTCTGTCTGTGTTACCCTCCCAGAGAGGTGACTGTCCTATACTCACCCAGAACACCAATAGCTTCTTAATACTTGCTGACAAAGCTTGGAGGTCTTCCTGCACTCTACTTCAGTGTGTCAATGCCAAAACTGACACCAGATATCAGACCTTCACCTATGCTATGCAGAAGAAAGTAGGACTGGACTTTCCCTCCTGTTGCAAACAACTAAAACTTGAAAATGTGGGGCAGCTGCTTTAGACACTGAACAAGAAGCAGTGGATACCCATAATACCCAAGAAAAAGTTGAGTCCTATCATCACCCCAGCTTTCTGCCTCAAGGCGCATTCCAGAACACAGTACAGGGGGTAGAAATCCAAATACTGAACAGCAGTCTATGGAGCTGAAATCAAGCAATCACATTGGGAGGAGGCTGAGGCAGCTGGAATCTGTGAGGCAGAGATCCAGAGGGGCCACTGAAAAATCGCCAACAATCCAAATCACTAAAATTGATTACCTCCACACAGAGAACAACGTGAAGCACTAAGCCAAACCAATTAATAACACAACTTTTGTCACCATATTTTCATATTAAGCATTTTTATTCTTGTGACATTCTGAAAAGTCTGCAGTTTTCTAGCAGTTATATCTCTAGTTCTGAAGTCAGACCAATGAAAGGGGAGGACTGAGCTAAATAATTCAACTGATAGCGAATGTCCCAGAACAGATTTTTACCTTCAAAGAATACTTGTAGTTATACTTTGAGCCAATGAAACAGATGTAACTTTCTCCACCTAAGAGAATAATACTATAACTGGTAACAAATTACTTTTCCCAAACTGAGAAAATGAGCACTTCTTTGTGCTGGGAGGACATAGTGGGTATCAACACTGAACTAAGATATAATCATTATTAACAGAAATGTCCTAGGAGCTACATGTAAACCAACGAATATAACGCATCAATTCAGCACTTCCCAATAGACCTCATAGATTGAAGATAGAGGTTATACAGATATTTAGAATGCAAGTAAAAAGAAAAACTTTTTTCAAATAAATTTTCATTTGTCAGTTTTATAACAGTATTAATATTTCTTCATACATTCAAATATGACTAGCCAAAGCACAATGACTCTAACCAAATATTCTTAAATGACTTAAAAATGATTAGACTGTGAGATTTTATCCAGCCTAATTACCTTAATCCAAAGTAAATTTTCTTTCAAAAAAGAAAATACACAAATTGTAAAACACTATTTTTACTTTTAAGTTAACCATGTTAAATTTATGTTGTAATTCAAAACCAATTGATTCTATATTTCTTACTGATCAATGTTCATAATTTTTAAGCAACTGAATTATTATTTAAATGTCCTTTCCTCAACTTTATTGTATAGCAGCTCTACAACCAGAAACAGATAAATAATAAATCACTATAATAAGTCAAATAATATTACATTTTTATAGAAACTTTTGAAATATTCATTTGAAAATCATGTCTTTAATAAAGGTCTAATTAACCTTTACATTATACTTAGTCCAGGTCCTCACAATTTGTACAGAAAATGTAAAACAGAAAAAAATTATCTTTGCAAGTTATTCCCCAAAGGAATATTTTAGCTAAATCCAAAGTGTCCTTAAATTGAAATTTTGAAACTTTTAAAATGTGTATATACCTTTTGCTAGTACAACTCTACCTCTGGAATTTATTCTAAAGAAAAAAGTACACAAAAAGCTTTATATAAAGAATTTTCATGACAGGGTTTTACTGACAGTTAAAAAAAAAGGAAGCGACCTGTATGTCCAACTAAATGGAAATCATTAAATTATAGTACACTATTTGCACATGTGTGCATAAAAATGGAAATATATAGAACATAATTTTGCTAAGTAATTACAACAAACCCTTACAACACCAAAAAATGGCGAGGATGTAGAGCAAAAGAGGCTTTCACTTGGTGGGAATGCAAGATGGCCCACCAATCTGGAAGGCAGTTTGGGGACGTCTTCTGAAACTACACATACTCTTGCCAGCAATGTACTTCTTAGCATTCATCCAAGTGAACTAAAGACCTATGCCCTCACAAAAACCTGCACACAGATATTTGTAGCAGCTTCATTCATAACTGCTGAAACTTGGAATCAACTAAGATAACTTCAGTAGCTAAATGGAGAAAGAAACTGTGGCACATCCAGTCAATGGATCAAATTCAGCACCAAATAGAAATGAGCTATTAAGCCATTAAAAGACATGGAGGAAACCTACATGCATATCCCTAAGCAAAAGGAGACAATCTGCAAAGACTGCATACCATGTGGTTCCAACTTTATGGCATGCTGGCAAAGGCAGAACTATGGAGATAGTGAAAAGATCAAGGGCTGCCAGAAGTTAGAGGGTCAGGAGGGTTGAACAGGCAGAGAACACAGGATTTTTAGGGCAGTGAAACTACCCTGTATGCTACTACAGTGGTAAATATCTGTAATGATACTCTGTCCAAACCCACAGACAAGAGGGGGCCCTCAGGGAAACAGTGGACTTTGGGTGATGATGAGGGTCAATGCAGGTTTACCAACTGTAGCAAAGGCACCATTCTGAGGAGGTGCTGACAGTGAGGGGCTGAGCGTGTGTGGGGGCCGGGACATATGGGAACTCTCCATGCCTTCTGCTCAATTTGCTGTGAACCTACAAATTTAAATCTGTATTTTAAAAGTTACTACAATGTATAACGGAGCTTCTCCTCTATACTTTGCTGTATTTTGCAAATTTTCTATATCAAGAAAAATGTTAAAACTTAGCCATGAGCTTACATCTCCATTTTCAACCTTACTGTAAATCATCATCTACAAGTAACATTTTCCTCAAGTACAGATGAACAGTAGTAGTTTACGATAACGACCAGTCATGTCAATATACTACAGTCATGTCAATATACTATAGTCATGTCAATACAGAAGCTATAGCTTCTAAATAACATGATTACATATCCCAAGAATATAGGGGGGAAAATTCTCCAAAGTATTCCAGAGTTTTTCCCCTGGCAACTAGGCACTGAAAACTTATTTAGAATTTCTTCCCGACTTTTCCACTATTGTTTTTCTTAATCCCTCCTGTTAATTCTGTTTTCTAATCTTTATACGTGCCACTTGGCACCTTCTTCTTCAGTGCTTCCCCTGTTCCCTCCTTGACCCTAGCCCAATCCCCAAGCTCAGCTGGCCACAACACATCTGGTGATGTCTTCAGTTGCACCTCCTTACTTCAACACTGTCATATTTTAAGTATCCAAATTAACACGCACCATTAAGTGAGGCTCAAGCTTACAGTCCATTTTCCACTTTCCCTAAAGGAACTCTGAAGAGCTTTTCTCATGGTAAATTCCAGCAACATCTCTGACCCACAAGCCTTAGCACACAGGCAGAACAGGACACAAAGACTTCAGAAGAGCACACCTGCAAACACAGGACCAGAATAACTTACACCACAGAGAGAAGTGGACGGTTGTTCAAAGGACAATCCCAACTCAAAAAGCCCGGATAATTTTTCCCTCTGATTTTAGAGGTTGTAAATAAATGATAATCGTTTTTTTAAAACTATTTTTTGGAGTTATTTTTATAAAGCTCCAAATAAAATAATCAGAATCACAGATGTTTCCCCCAGTGGCTTAAGCCATTTCCTAGCCTTAGTTCAATATATTTTGATATCAACAGCATTTGCTGTTTGAAGTCATTAGTCATCTCTTCATTAGTCAACTATTAAGTATTTACTTTGTGTAGAGTACTGTGAACCAATAAAACATCATCAATTTGAGACCCACTAATGCAGAATGTGTGGCAATATGGTCTGCGAATGCATTTTTACCCCAAGAAAGAGTTTTACAAATGAATAGCTTACAGATAATTCTAGATCTCTCGTGTTAGAAACAAAAACCATTTTCAAACATCCTAAGAAACTTACAAATAAACTTATTGAACTAATCACCATCAACAGTTAGTAAGTTACTATTACTGTTCCAGGTCTCAGACAAAACAATAGGAAGAGACAAATCTTGCCCTTCAGTAATTTTCAGACTTGTTAGACATATAATTAAAAATCAGATCAATAATACAAAGTAGCATATGCTGGGTGTGCAGACAATTAAAACATCCAGAATTTCAAATAGGAAGAAGTCATAGGAAGAGGCTCATGACAAAAGGAGTTTAACTGAGAAAATGGCACTGAAACCAGGTGCTCAGGAAAAAGGGGTTAGAGGGAGACAGAAATCGTAAGGAAAGGATAGTAGCAGGAAAGATTTATCTGCACTATAAGTGACAGTGAGCGCCAAATAAAATTTTCTGTGTACCCGAAAGTAACAAAAGGGTTTCATAAAATATTCTATTATGGAGACACACTTCTACATTATCAACAGGCAATAGAAAGATTTTACTCTATTCTTATCAGATTTAATTACTACAAAATAATAATAGCAATCAAGTTTAGTGTTTTATATTTCATATGATGCTTCACATATGAAAGTAATTTAGTAATTACTTAATAGTAGTTTATAGCAATTTTATTAAGAATTTTCACATAGTTCTCTTTTAATTATTTTTCAATTTATATTAAAATACACCTTATTACATATACTTGTAATTGTAAATGAAAAGATGTTCATCTAGGTGGCATTTCCTAATTAAAATTTAGGTTACCATGGAGAGTGTTGGTATTTAGTAGCCAAAATCATACGCAAAAACCCACTTAAAAAAAATACCAGAAAGTGGAGTCTACATTTTTCAAATTTAGATAAGATCCTTCTGATTCTTCAGTTATTGTTGTCTAAAATATTTTTTTTAAATAATCTCCACATAGGAATCCAAAATAATCAACAGATAAAAGAGAAAACCAGACAAAGGTAGAGGAACAACACATACCTCTACTACATTAATCTCCAGATGTTTAATTTTTAATCAACTGCACCAAGAAGCATTTAGCACCCATGGGTGCCTAAATCAATGAAAGGAGAGTAAGCTAAGAGGGCTTAACTTCCCTAAGTCCAGATCAAAATAATCAGACTCTTTGATTTTAGAAAAGCAATCACAGCATAATCATCAGATTTGAAAATAAAACTAAGGAGATAACTAATATATTTAGGCTTCTGAATTAGGATCTCAAAAGAATAAGGCACACTGAAAAACTGCGCTAAATCTGCTAAGAATAACATAGCAAAAATAAGTGGAAAATTATGTGCTTGAAACAAAAAACTTGTACAGGATGACAAATATGACTTAACAGCCCATTTGAAAAGACAGGCTTAGTTGACTGCAGATTCAAGATGAATTAACAGTATATTTGACTGCCCTGCCAAAAGAGCTCATTTTACCTTAAAATGCGCTAATAGACTGTACAAACTAGAGAAGAAGAGCAAATCGTCCTAGGAAGATGAGGGGGAAAAAAAGTCGTGAGCAGTCATTGTGTGTCAGACATGCAACGCCCACAGAAAGGCACACACACCAGGAGACCATCAGGCACTAGAGGGCTTAGTCTCATTCCACATGGCTAACGAGGCTGGAACTCAACCAAGGGGTTAACATGATAAGAAAGCACATTTTAACTCAATACTGTATACCAAAGTCTTTTTTTGTAGCCATGATCTGGGAAGCCAACCACTTGAGGATTGGGAACATGGGTGTCCTATTGCTGAAAGCGTAAAGGTGCAGGTTGAGGCTAGAATGTTGCTGGAGCTTTATTCATTGAAAAGAAGTGTGGGCCAGATGGCCTTTAAAGTACCTCCTAAGTACAAGATTATGCAATCCTATTATTAATAAAATTTGGCCCAGAGGGAATAAATGACTCCAAGATCTACAGAAATAGTGAGTAGAAGAGTTGCAATAAGGAAGTATGACTCTTGAAGCTTAGTCCACTGTATCTAGAAAAACACTATAATACATCGTGATTCAGTCTTTTCCCTTGAAGAAATTATGTTACCCAGGAAACATCACTTTGTGCCTAAGTAAAGGACCAAGAGGTGGTAAATCTCACCTGCCAAAGGTAAACCTCGAACACCTGCTAGCCAACCACTACCACCCACCCCAGCATGCCCTCCACTCAAATGTTAAGATGAACTCTATTTCTTCATAATATTAGTATGTGTGGTTTCCCATGGTTTACTGTGGACCAATGTCTCAAGGTTTCCAAAACAAAATAAGGTAAAATAAAAGCTGCTATCTGTGGCCAGATGAAGTACCTGGCCTTTTTGTTTTTTTAGTTGGAGTTTCACTCTGTGGCCCAGGCTGGAGTGCAATGACATACTCAAGGCTACCCCCACGTCACCCTGCTGGGCTCCAGTGATCCTGCTGTCTCAGCCTTCCAAGTAGCCAGAACTACAGGTGTGCATTACCATGACTGGCTAATTTTTGATTTATTGTAGAGACAAGATCTTGCCAAGTTGCCCGGGCTGGTCTCAAACCCGTGGGCTCAGGCAATCCACTCGCCTCGGCCTCCCAAAGTGTTGGGATTATAGGCTGAGCCACTGAGCTCGGCCTGGTACCTGGTCTTACCAGTCAAAACTTATTCAACTGACTTCATGCCAGATGGCTCATGAGCAAATCTGAAGCAAGTAGAGTTCCAACCAACAAATGGTCAGAGGTGTATCACTATTACACTCTTATCTTAAAGAATATGCAATTTCCAAGCACATTCACTCATTGCAAATTCTCCCAGATGTTAGCTTTTCAAAAAGCAGATAATTTCTACATCCTATATTAATTGAATCCTTTAAACCTAATCTACTCTATAATTAAAAACCATACTTTTATTCCAAAACCATTGAAGGGGATAGATTACACTAATATTGACAATTACAAAGTCATCTAAATAGAAAGTGTGTTATAACAGGTTCATGGTACTAAATCAGATTACTATGCCATTTCAGTATTTCTTGGCATATCAAAATATAATTTACAGAATGTAAGTAAAATATTTTAGCAAAGGCCTGCCTTTCTTAATTGACTGCCCTAAATATTTGCAAAATTAAATGTGTTTGAAAGTAGAATATTTTGCAGATCAAAGCACTGCCATGTGTGCAATCTATTCCTCTATCTTTTAATAGTTCCCTTTTGATTATCCACAGTAATGTCCAAGAAATATACCACAGAACCTCCAAAACAGCAGATTAGTCAAATCCAGAGAGTCTTAAAAGACTGTTCTCTTCCCCCAAACACAAAACCATACACATACACGCACACACACGCATGCACACGACACAACTGTAACCTTTTCTCTAGAGAGACTGTAAGTTGCCTCCAGGGTTTCTCCCATGAGTAGTAAGAAACCAAATTTTTAGCTAAACACATTGTTCACCAGCTAAAAGATAATGTTTCCCTAGCTCCCTTAAAGCTGGGCGTGTTCACTTACTTGCCTGAAATTTGGCCAAGGAAATATACACTGAAGTTGCAAGACTTAAAAACAAGGTACACTCTTCAGCATTCCTTCATCCTTGCCAGTTTGTAAGGCAGGTGTGATGGCTAAGTTTCAGTTTCCATCTTGGACCACAAAAATAGACCACTTTAGGGATGCCAAAATAAAAAGGTTGGAAGAGGTATAGATCCCTGGACAACTTCATGAAACTGCCATTTCCCTGGATTCTCAAACTCCAGACTTCTTTTAGTAAGAGGAAATAAATTTTAATCTTATTACTACTTAAAGTGTTCTGTTATGCACAACCTCATGAAATCCGAAGTAGCCCATGTGCTGATGAGTCAGATGCGCTCCAGACTCCCCATAACATAACTTCCACACAAATCTATCTACTGTGGTCACTGTGCAATCCTTGTCTTAGTTGACCTCATCAGTGTATTTGATTCCAGTGATAACTCTCCCAGACTCAAAACCTCAAATCACTCTCTACTTGTTCCTGCCCATATTTTAAATGATTCCTTTGTCTTTCCTACTTGCTTTCTTCCTACACTTAGACCTAAAGTATTAGCATTTCCTAAGGTAACTTCATGGTGTTCTTCTCACTTTGCACATTTTCCTCAGACCTACTATGCCAATCAGTAGAAAACAGTCAATGTTTACACTACTAAACCTCCATCTCCAACTTAATTTGCAAAAAGTCACAGATCTGTTCAACTGTTGACTGAGCGTAGCCACCTAAATGTCCCCCAAGCTACATAAGCACCATCTTCTGCCCTATTCTGCCTCTTGGTCAATGATAGCATACCCACTCAGCTGCCCAAACAGAAACTCTGAGGGTCATCCTCAACCCTCACTCTCACCTGACACTAGCCAGTCATTGAGCAATCTGGACCTCACAGTCTCTGGCTCATATTCATCTTATCTAGCAACATCCACCCTGTCACTCCTCCAAGTTACTGTGATACTATTTGAGTCTGTCTATCTTTCTCTTATGCTTGCTCCTCCCCACAATGAAGTGCCAAATGGATCATGCAAAAGCACCCATCTCTTCAAGGTACTTCCCAGGTCATCAGTGGTCCCCATGTCTACAGGACAGGGGCCAGATACCTAAGCATGCAAACACAGCCTTCCTAGGTTTAGCACTGGCCTCTTTCTACAATCCCAACTCCTAGTTCAACCCACCTAATGCACTGTTTCATAGCCACTGCCTATGCACAGTGGCCACTGCCTAGAACTTTCCTTTCCTGCTAAACCAGGAAAATGGCTCCTCCTTTGAGGAGCCCAACCTAATGTTTCTGAACCATGAAGCCACAGGACTTAACCACCCTCTCCTCTCAACCCTCTCCTGTCAACCCTCCTTCCCCTGTTTGTACCATGATCATAACTTTGTTATATGAATTGTGCAGATAATTATGATCGGGTATAGTAGGTAGTTCTTCTTTTAGAACTTGAAACTAGAAAATATTATTAAGCATCTTTGCATCTTTAACAACTTTAGTTGTTAGTTTAAAGAAGAAATGAAGGGAATAAAAGGTAAAAGAAAGGGAAAGGAAAGAGAAAAGTAAAAGAAAGAAAAAGAGGAAGTCTGTCTCATTAATGCACATAAAAACTCTATGAGAAAAATTAAGACCCAGGGTGATTTATTCTAGGTCACTCAGGAATTAATATGTAGAGTAAAAAGTATTATAGTCTTCCATCTGTCTCTCAAGTTTACTTTAGTCTCACTGTAATCATCTCCCTTTATGGCCTACTCTCCTTTTCCCCAAAATGTCTATACTTTTAACTTTCTCTAGAAGTAGCAGGAAATGTATTTATAAAACTAATGTGTCCTGAAAGTATAAAAAGTTGCCCACTGGACATCCGGTTTCAGCATGTAGGGAGCTTAGAAGTTACCACTCCATCCTAATAAGTAAAAAGCTGAACAAACTGAAAAATCAACAGCTATTCTTAGATTTGTAAAACGAGTGAGGTCACAGGGCTAACCACTGCCCCCAGAACTGCAGAGACACCCAGGCCAATGTGAAGAATCACAACTTAGGACTGAAGAAACCCTGAGCAGAAATCTTGATGGGAAGACCTCGTCTTAATTTACACATTGCTGGAGGCTCAGTATGGACTTCAACCTGCTTCTCATACTGTCAGAGAAAAATACCCTCATGCTTCTATCAGGGAAGGAATAAAGCAACCATTTTTTAAATACACCAGAGCATTCTGTTCTCAATCAAGTCTGCCCTCAGGAGAAACTATTTGTTTGTTTGTTTGCTTTTATTTTAAGGATGTGGGGTACAATTTAGGGTTACATATACAAATGGTCATTGTACAGGTAAAGTTTGGGCCTCACTTTGGTCTCCACTTTGCCTGGTTTGAGATTAGGTATATTTATTGATGAAGCATTCCCCTACCCCTCATCTGACAGGTTCCCACTACTGCCAATCCCTTTTTTACAGTATTATAATACTATGGAGAAACAATTTAACCAGGGTCTGAACTACTGGGGTTTTATCAGAGCCTAAATGATCTAAGGAAAAGGCAATTCCCAACTGCAGCTGCCTCCAGTCATTCTGTCCCACCAGAGGGGTAAGATATGAGAAGTACCAGTGAAATTCACAGCCCAGGACCACAAGCTTGCCAAAAGACTGAGATCTGAGCAAGGACTAGAGAAAGCTTCTCCTCCCCCAACACCTCAGCCCATGTTACTAAAGACCTGTGTACTGAGGCTCCTTCTACCAGGACATCATGGCCACCTTCAACAAAAACTTACACAGTATACTAAAAGGCAAAAAACACAGGCTGAAGAGACTGAATGAGAACCAGAACCAGACATGGCACAAATGTTGGAATTACCAGATCAAGCATTTTTTAAAACTATGATTAATATGCTAAGGGGTTGAACGGAAAAAGTAAACAAGGACAGATGGATCATGTAAGCAAAGAAATGGGAATTCTAAGAGTGGATAAAAAAGAAATGCTAGAGATCAACAATACTGTTAAAGAAATGAGAATATCTTTAATGATTATGTTAGTAGACTGGACATGGCTGAGGAAAGAATTCTGAGCTTGGGGATATTTCAATAGGAATAGCCAAAACTGACAAGCAAACAGAAAAAAAGATGAGAAAAAACCCAGAGCAGAATATCCAAGCACTGTGGGACAACCACAAAAATTGTAGCATACATGTAATGGGAAAACCGGAAGGAGGGGAAAGAGAAAAAGGAACAGAAGTATTTGAAGCAATGACTAATAATTTATCCAAATTAATGTCAGACACCAAACCAAAGATCCAGGAAGCCCAAAGAACACCAAGCAGGATAAAGGACAAACCGTACACCTAAGTACAGCATAGTCAAACTTCAGAAAATAAAACATAAAGAAGACATCTTGAAAAAAATCAAAAACACTTTACCTATAGAGTAGCTAAGATAAGAATGACATCTGATGTCTCCTCAGAAACTGTGCATGCAGGAAGAGAGTGCAATATTTAAAGTGTTGCAAGAAAAAAAAAACCTGCCAACCTAGAAAAAAGAATGAGTGCAACAAATGGAAGTAGTAATACATATGGTAAATATCAATCCAACCCCATCAATAATCACCATGATGGCTAACCTTATGTGTCTGGGCTAAGGGATGCCCAGAAAGGTTGTAAAACATCATTTCTGGATGTGTTTCTGATCATGCATCTGGAAGAGATTAGCATTTGAACTGGTAAACTAAATAATGAAAATTGCCCTCACTAATACAATGGGCACCATCCAATCTACTGAGGACCTAAACAGAAGAAAAAGGTATAGGAAAAGAGAAAATGTGCTCACTCTGCTTGAGCTACTCCATCCACCTTCTCCTGTCCTCAGACATCAGTGTTTCTGGTTCTTTGGACACTGACCTCAAACTGGGACTTACACCATTGACTCTCCAGTTCTCGGGCCTTCAGACTCAGAGTGGGACTCACACCACTGCCTCTCTTGCTTCTCAGGCCTTTGAGCTTGGAATTGAACTAAACCACCAGCTTTCCTTGGCCTCCTGCTTGCAGATGACCTCCATAATCACACGAGCCAGTCTCTCATAGCGTGTGTGTGTGTGTGTGTGTGTGTGTGTGTGTGTGTGTGTGTGTAAAATCTTCTATTAGCTCTGTTTCTCTGGAGAACCTAAACTTATATAATCAATTTAAATGCCAATGCTGTAAATACACCAATTAAAAGGCAGAGATTATCAGAGTGTATCAAAAAACAAGACTCAAGTATACATTGTCTACAAGAAAACCATCCTAAATATAAAAGATACATGTAAATTAAAAGTAAAGGCATGAAGAAAGATACACTGAGCATTAGCTTTTTTATTAGCATTAGCATCTAGCAATATTAATTTCAGACAATGGTGACTCCAGAGCAAGAAAAGTTATGAGGAATAAAGAGTGGATTACCTAAGGATAAAGGGATCAAAACTCCAAAAATAAATATATAAATAAACCTTAATGTGTATGTGCCTAACAACAAAGTGACAAAGCACAAGAGACAAAAACTGACAGAACTGCAAGAATAAATAGATGAATCTACCATTGCGGTTGGAGATTTTAATACCCTTCTATCAGAAATAGACAGTTTCAGCAGGAAGAAAATCAGTAAGAACACAGTTGAACTCAACAGTACCATCAATGAACTAGATACAACTGACATCTATAGGGTACTTCATCCAACAACAGCAGATTACACATTCTTCTCAAGCTCCTATGGAACATTTGCCAAAACAGACAACATCTTGGGCCATGAAACACACCTTTACAAATTTAAAAAAATAGAGATAATGCAATATCTGCTCTTAGGCATAAAAGAATTAAACTAGGAATCAGTAACAGAAAGATAGCTAGATAATCCCAAAATACTTGGAGATGAAACAACATACTTCCAAAAACAACACAATTCAAAGAAGAAATCTCAAGAAAAATGCATAAATATTTAGTACTAAAAGAAAATAAAAACACAACTTATCAAATTTGTGAGCTTCAGCAAAAGTGCTTAGAGAGAAATGTATAACATTGAATTATATACTAGAAAAGAAGAAATATCTAAAATCAATCATCTAAACTTCCATCTCAGGAAACTAGGAGGAAAAAAGCAAATTAAGTCTAAAATAAACAAGAGGGAAAAAAACTAGGGCAGAAACCAATGAAATTAAAAAGAAGGAAATCAATAGAAAAAAATAAAGCCAAAGGCTGATTATTTGAAAAGATAAATAAAATTGATAAGCCTCTAGCAAGGCTACCTAAGAAAAAGAGAAAGAGAACACAAATTGCCAATCAGAAAATGAAAGAGAAGACATCACTACAGATCCCATGGACATTAAAAGGAATAATAAAGAAATCTATAAACAAATCTATACTCACAAATCTGATAATGTAGATAATATATACCAACTCACTGAAAGTCAGGATATGCCAAAACTCACACAAGAAGAAACAATATGAATAGATGTATACCTATTAAAGAAATTTAACCAATAACTAATAATCTTCCAAAACAGAAAGTTCCAGGCCCAGATGTGTTCACTGGCAAATTCTCCAAACATCTAAGGAAGAAATTATACCAATTCTCTACAATCTCTTCCATATGATAGAAGTCAAGGAAATACTTTCTAACTCATTCCATCAGTTCAGAATTATCCTAATATCAAACAAAGACATTACAAGGAAAGAAAACTGCGGACCACTATCTCTCATGAACATAGATGCAAAACTTCTCAACAAAATACTAGGAAATCAAATTCAACAATACAAAGAGTTACACACCACAAGTCATTGAGATTTATCCCAGGTATGCAAAACTAGTTCAACATTCAATAATTAAATAATATAATTAGTTACATCAACAGACTGAAGAAAGAAATCATATGATCATATCAACACATGTTTAAAAAAAGGCATTTGATAAAATCCAAGTTTGTGATAAAAACTCTCAGCAATCTAAAAACACAGGGGTAATTCTTCAACCTGATGAAGAAAAACTAACCCACAGCTAACATACTTCAAAAAACCTGAAGCTTTCCCACAAAGATCAGAAACAAAGCAAGGATGTTCCCTCTTCCCATTACTTTTCAACATTGTACTGGAAGTTGTAGCTAATACAATGAAACAAGAAAATAAAATATAAGGTAAACAGATTGGAAAGGAAGAAATCAAACTGCCTTTGTTCATAGATAACATGGTCATCTATGTAGAAATTTAAAAGAATAAACAAAAAAACTGCTGGATCTAGTAAGTGATCACAGCAAGGTTGCAAAACACTAAGCTAACATACGAAAAACAATTGCTTTCCTATATACCAATAATGAATAAATAGAATTTAAAATTAAAAATATGTTACCACTTAGAGTAGCACCCTGAAAATGAGATAATTAGGTATAAATCTAATAACATATGCATAAGATCTACATGAGGCAGACTACACAACTTTGATAAAATATTTCAAAAATAAATAAATAAATAAATGAAGAGTTGTTCCATGTTCATGGATGGGAAGACCACATATTGTCAAGTTCTTCCCAACTTGACCTATGGATTCAACACAACTCCAATCAAAATTACAGCAATTATTTTTCAGATATTGAAAAACTGACTTTAAATTTATTCAGAGAGGTAATAACCCAAAATAACCAACAATATTGAAAGAAAAGAGTAAAGTCAGAGGACTGACCTGACTTACTAAAAAGCTACAGGAGCAAAGAAATGTGGTATTGGCATAGAACAGACAAATTTAGATACAGACCTTACATCCTATACAAAATTTAACTCAAAGTAGATAATATTTCTAAATAAAACAATAAAATTTCTAAAAGGTAACATAAGAGAAAACCTAACTAACCTTGGGTATGGCAAGCACTTTTTAGATGCAACACAAAAAGCATGATTCATGAAATAAAGAATTAAGCCGGGCTCAGTGGCTCAGCCTGTAATCCCACGCTTTGAGAGGCTGAGGTGAGTGAATTGTTTGAGCCCTCGGGTTCAAGACCCACCTGGGCAACTTGGCGAGACCTCATCTCTACAATAAGTCAAAAACCAGCCGGGCGTGGTAGCGCGCGCCTGTAGTTCCAGCTACTTGGAAGGCTGAGGTGGAAGGATCGCAGGAGCCCAGCAGGTTAAGGCTGCGGTGGCCGGGAGCGTGCCACTGCACTCCAGTCTGGGCAAGAGTGAGACTCCAACTCAAAAAGAAAAAAAAGGAAATAAAGAATTGATAAACTGGACTTCATTAAAACTAAACATTTCTGCTCTGCAAAAGACATTCTCAAGAGAAGGAGAAGACAAGCCACAACAAAGAAAATATTTGTAAGAACAGTCTGAGAAAGGACTGCTATCCAAAATATGCAAAGAACTCTTAAAAATGAACAATACAGACACAAAAATGTGATTTTAAAATGGGTGAAAGAAGCTTACCAGCGAAGACATACAGATGGCAAGTATGCATACGAAAATATATTCAACATCATACATTATTAGGGAATTTTAAATTAACACAAGACACTACTACACCTTACCAGTGAAGACATACAGATGGCAAGTATGCATACGAAAATATATTCAATATCATACATTATTAGGGAATTATAAATTAACACGAGACACTACTACACCAATATCAGAATGGTCACAATTCAAAACAATAGCAACACCAAATGTTGGCAGAGATGTGAAGCAACAGAGCCTTTCATTCATTGCTGGTGCAAATGCAAAACAGTGTGGTCACTTTGGAGGACAGTTTGGTGGCTTCTAAAAAGCTAAGCCCACTCAACTTATGACTCAGCAATTGGTCTCCTTGGTATTTACCCAAATGAACTGAAAACACATGTCCACACAAAAACCTACATGCAAATGTTTCAAGTAGCTTTATCCACAATAGCCAACACTTGGAACCAATCAAGAAGCCCTTCAGCAGGTAAATGGATAAAGAAACAGTGTCATATCCAGAAAATGGAATATTATTCAGCACTAAAAAGGAATGAGCTAAAGCATAAAAAGATATGGAGGAAATTTACATGCAGATTACCAGGGGAAATAAGCCAATTTTAAAAGACTGCATACTGTATAACTCCAGGTATATGACAATCTGGAAAAAGCAAAACTATGGAGTCAATAAAAACGTCAGTAACAGTCAGGGGCTGGGGAGGGAGGGATGCACAGGCAGGGCACAGAGAATCCTGTGTGATACAACAATGGTGAATACATATCACACATGTGTCAACCTGACAAGACGGACAAGAGGGAGCACTGATTTGAACTATGGACCTTATGTGATAATAGACATCTCGATGCAGTCAGTGACTATTGACTCTGGTGCCACTGTGGCCACACAGAGTGTGGATGACAGGGGAGTCTGGGCATTGTGGGGCCACAGAGGGTACAGAGCAACTTTCTGTACTTTCCACTCAATTTTGCTATGAACCTAAAACTGCTCTAAAAATAAATTTCATTAATGAAGAAAAGTTGCCCATGTACAGAACTAGAGAAGGGCAGGCATATGTGTTAGTATCTGCAGAGTCTGCAGGCTTTTGTTCCAAAGGTAAAGAGCACAGACATTAGTTTCCACACTTCACAGGGAGAGGTCACCCCTTCACTGAGTAGACACCGAATTCCACCCCCCACTCCCACCATGGGGCTGCAGGCACCTGGGCAAGTATATGACAGGCTGGGGCACTTCGGCCTTGGGACCCACAAAGCACACACCATTCAAGTCACAATCTGCCTAAACTTAATGCAGAAAATACTCCCAACTGTTTTAGAAATAATGCACAATGCATAACATTATTTTCTTTAGAAATAATTCCCCATGAATACCCCAAAACCACATTAACTAGAATCTTCTGTGGATGCCTTTGTAAATAAAGTTCTTCAAAGCATGCTGGATAAGTCTTGACATTTTTCTCAATAATTTCCCCAAAAGTTTAGGGGGTAACAAAGCTAGGAATCGAGTTCAACAAAAGAAGAAATTAACTTAACTTAAATAAGTTAATTTTTAATTGAGTCCAGAAAGCCTCACTATTTCATTCAACTAGTCATTCCTGTAAAATAAAGGGCCATATTTATCAGCCTCATTCCCATTAAATGTCACCAAAATGATCATCTCAAATTGAAATATACATGCCTCACGATGAAATTAATCCCAGCTACAGCGAACTCAAATGAAGATATGTTGGATATTTTTAAATGTAGATCAAATTAATATTGTAAATTTACTGAATTGTAATATTTACTAAATTAATAGCACTTTCACAGGTATATGGGTTCTCATTTTATAAATATAAGCCAACTCTAAGACAGAATATACTTAAATGTCTAAAATCAACTTGCAAAACCTAAGAAAATATATTTTTATACTTAAAAATTATTTATTCTGAGGTTGTATTTTCACAATATATACTGGATTAGGAAACTAGCATATTAACAGCAAATACACAATAAATCACACCAAAAAGTGATTAAGAAGAATTATTCTGATTAAGACTTTTAAATGTTTACTTTTTAAAATGACAGAAATTAACTTTGAATGTCACTTTTCTATACTTACTTGTAATCCATAAGTAAATCATGTTTCTTTTTTAGATTATTATTGCCAGAAACTTCTCCCCTTGCTTTAACCAAATAGAGTCTAATGAGCACTTTAAAAAATTGTCTTTTTTTTCTTTTAAGAAATTTTATTTTACACTTTTAAATTCAGCTAAATCATGTCATTTTTATATTTGAGGAGATTTCAATGATTATATAGTTTGACAGAAAATTTAATAAAATGCATAAAAGTAACATTTTAAACTGTATCCATGTGTTCTATGGACATTTACACATTTCCTCACGACATCATGAATAGAAACAGGGTGTTCACTTAAGGACATAGTGTGCAGCTGGGGTTGCCTCCCAGGGTTCTCAGGCACACCATCCAAAGCTGGAAATCTCCACCCTGGCCGGCTGACAGCAAATCCCTGTCCCTTAACTGCCATTGCTGTATAGGCAACCCCTCCAGTTCCCTGTTCCCCATGGCCAGCCTACTACCCCACTCCTTCAGTATGGTCTGGCTCCACCCAGTACTGGCCCACTCCCAAAGCCCTCATCCCTCCTTTCTAAGTGCCAAGGATTCTCCACCCCCAGGATGATCTTTCGTGTACCCAACTCCAAGTAAAATCCCTGCAACCACGTCCTGATCCCCAGGAGCCCATGCTGCACTCCCAAACAGTGCAGAGGATACTCACTTCACTCTGTGTGGCCACTACATGTCATCTTTGAAAGGCAACCCACATCCATCCTTGGGGGTGGGATATGTAGTGCTATTAATGCCTATTTCCCATGCTAGGAAGTGTAAACTCCCAGCTGCTGAAAGCAGGAGCCTTGCGTCTCATCCAGCGTCGCCTCCTCACCTGCATCCACACACTTCATGCACTTGACAAATGCCTGGGAAGAGGCGGGTGGGGACTGGGACTGGCCCTGACACCCCCAAAGACCCCATCCACGATGCACCAGGCCCGGGATTCACTTGGAACAAACAGGGCACTCAGAGGTAAGAAGGAAGGGGTTTCTCCATCCTCCAACTTACATGAGACAGGTGAGGCTTCCTCGCAGAATAATTTTAATTTATCCACAGCCAAAACCTCATCTTCCCAGGACAGACAGTCAAGAAGCAAGTCTGTCTAGCTGGAACTTGAGATGACACCTGTTCCTTGAGATGACACCTGGTAACATGACAAGACAGCTAAAGGTGATCAATGCCCTCAACTTCACCACTAGGGAATAAAGCAGAGGCCGGAGGACATTCTTCCTAAGAAGCTGAGTGTAAGGGAAGGAAGGCTAAATAGGGAAACCCTTCAGCAGAAGTGTCCAGACTGGCTGGGTCAGCCCCTCTTTGTTCATTCACATGAACAGACATGTTCTCAGGAATGTTCCCATCACAACCATCTGTGACAGTGTTGGTGGGACTTACAGCCAGGTGCTTAATTACATGGAACAAGTCCTGAACATCCCTTGTCAAATCTTCTGTGTTAACCAGATTAACACCAATGAAAATAAAACCACTGTTTCAAAAAATAAAGAATAAAAAAGTAAACATAATAGTTAACTACTATGATCACCAACCCAAATAGCTTTAATCTTACTTTTTCTAGAATTACTAAGGAAACTTTGAAGAACATAGAAGGTTCCAGCTCTGCCATCTAATTTCTGGAGCCCACTAACACTCTTAAAGAAGGAATTAAGTGCTCCAAAGAGGTCAGGTGATACTGGGCACATGTGATGTTGTCTTAAGTAAGTAAGCTCCAAATCCAGTCACAACCACTCAAATATCCAAATGATACATGGAGAATAGAATAAATGTATCCACTGAGCAAATACTAGCATTTATAAAAATATAATTATTTGCCCCTTGGATAAAATTATTTAGCTGAAATCTCTACATATTATTTTGAAAAATAAGTTCTGCTGTGTTTTATGTCCCAATTAATTTTTATATTCTATTTCTTTTTTTAAGACACAATCTCTTCAAATGTTAAAGATGATACTGAGAAATCTATGTGGCTATTTAAAATAATCAGACTAGGGCTGGGTGTGGTGGCTCAAGTCTGTATTCCCACCACTTTGGGAGGCCGAGGTGAGAGGATTACCTGAGCACTCAGGTTCAAGAGCAGCCTGGGCAACTTGGCGAGACTTTATCTCTACAATAAATCAAAAAATTAACCAGAAGTGGCAGCGCTCACCTGTAGTTCTGGCTACTTGGAAGGCTGAGGTGGAAGGATCGCCTGAGCCCAGTAGGTCAACGCTGGGGTGGTTGTGAGCATGCCACTGCACTCCAGTCTGGGCAACGGAGTAAGACTCCAATTCAAAAAAAAAAATCAGACTATGACTAACACAGAATATCAAGGAAATACATAGAAAGTAAAAGGTTGTGTCCGGGCTCAGTGGCTCAGCCTATAATTTCAGTACTTTGGGAGGCCGAGGCGAGTGGATTGCCTGAGCCTGCAGGTTCGAGACCAGCCCATGCAACTTGGTGAGACCTCATCTCTATAATAAATCAAAAATTAGCCAGGCATGGTAGCGTGCACCTGTAGTTCTGGCTACTTGGAAGGCTGAGGTGGAAGGATCGCTAGAGTCCAGCAGGTTGACTGTGAGCATGCCACTGCACTCCAGCCTGGGTGACGGAGTGAGACTCCTACTCAAAAAAAAAAAAAAAGAAAGTAAAAGGTTGTTTAATATAAAATATACCAACCACAGAATCAGACTATAATAAAAATAATTTCAAGGGTTTTTTTTTTTTGGCATATCAAGCCTGTTTCTTCTACATTATGTGTACACAATAAAACAGATAACCTAACATGGTCTATAATGCTCTATATGCTACAAGTATTTAATACATTGTTTCTATCTAAATGGCCCACGTAGTTCCACATTTCTTAATTGATACCAACTCAAAAATGGTACACTCTACCTCAAAGCAAAAAGGTAAGAGAGTGAACACCAAAAGTTATCCTATTTTTAACAAATAACTCATTTTCAGCAATGAGGGGAAGGGGCCAGGTTGAGGGATGGCAAAAAGAGGGCAGAGAAGAGGCATTCATCTCAGTGGGGGCGCGTTGGCCAGGTTCAATGAAATAAAAAACGCCAAACACCATTGCGTAACTTGTAAATAAACAAAATAGTCAATAGTTGAGAGGAGGGTCTACAAACCTTCCCAACTTTAGTCTGCCAGGAACAGGTTTAAGGAATGGTAAAGCAGAAGGAGTCATGGCACACAATCTAAGCTTCTAGAATCTCATAAAAGAACTCTGCTTTAACAGATCAACGTACTCTGAATGGCATTGGCATCCACCCATGAGTTGACCTAACCAGCCTAGGCCTATCTCAGTTACAAAGTCCTTGTTCGTGACACACTATAAAGTGTTAATTCGAGACTTAAGAAAGATTTGAGATCAAAACAGAAAAAGTATTGCAAAAGTCCAAGTAAATAATTACTAAGCGTAATGTAAGATGGAGCATTTGCCTTTGTTACTAAAAAGTCACTTTAAAAAAAAAATTAGTGACTGTGGACAACAATTCTTCAATTCCCATATCACAAATGAGAAAATTCCACTAAAATAATCACTAGGTACTCCAAGCAGTGCTCTAACACACGGCTTTTGCCCCAGGGAGTTGGTGTGCCCCCCTTGCTCATTCCTGTCACAGTCTCCACACCCCCACAGCCCTTCCCTCTGCAAATGGCCAAGGCTTTGCCTCGCCCTCTGAATGAGCGCGAGGTGGAGGTGGAAGCAGACCAATCCAACTGATCCTCCAGTCTCGGTGAGCATCTGTTTCACGGGGTTGCCTGTAGGTGAGATACACACAAAACAAGAAGCCAAAACGTGATCAACCCAACAGGTCTATGAAAGAGGAAAACATCTGAGTGAGGGAAAATAAGAGTGAGTTTAAAAGAAGGGAAGTGAGTGGGTTTCATTGTTGTTGTTCTGTAATCTATTGTGGTCCTAACTGAAGACCTTCAGTTTACACAAACTAAAAATGTTTAAGTTTAGAAAAATAAATTACAGTTTTATAGAAAGAATTCCAGCAACAACAAAAACTGAAACTACCAGAGATCATGCCTTGCCTGTAAAATGGACCTAACATGTAGCAACCTCTTGGATGTTGCAAGGACTATAGGGCATCTACATGTTGCCTAGCAGAAGGCCTGGAACAGTATGGTCAAAACAGTAACCATCATCACTGTGCTAATACCTGGGACATACTGTTAAGTAGATAAACTGGACCTCATTGTGAAAGCACAGCTCGTTGTCCTCCAAGTAGGACCACAGGATCAGAAGTTTAACCACCAATGCTGTAAAAACCACCAAGAGGTCTCCAGCCCAACAGAAGAACAACATGGGTTGGGTGGTCAGTGCACCAGCCGATTAATTCCAATCCCCAGAACCTTCCACTTCAGCCCTACACAGACAGACAAAGCATCCATGCACACGGGTGGGAAAAACACCAGACCCGGACAAAGCTCTAAGACTGCCTCTAGGGTATCTGAGTTTGTGGTTCCAGTGTGTGGGTGCCTTGGTTTCCCTGCCTCCACCTCCCCAACACATTGCACCAAGCCAGGCAAAGTCCAGGGGATAATTTAGGGGAAATACCTCCTGAGCAGTCAGGAAAAGAGGCTCCCACAGAAATATTAAACATCAGTGTAGAAAAGTCTAGTGCTAAAGTCTGTATGTCACCACCCATCCTTGATCAGGCTGAACAAATCTGAAGAAAGGCTTCTTTATTAAGTTTCTAGAGACATACTTCATAGTTCCTTCCAGTTCTGCTCCAGGCCAGTGCAATAAAGAGAACGTCACAATAAAATGAGTCGTATGAATATGTTGGTCTCCCAGTACATATAAAAGAGATGTCTACACTATACTGTAGTCTACTAAGAATGCAACAGCATTATGACTAAAAAGAAAAAAAAACATGCACTAGAAACACACTTTTCCTAAAAATGCTACCAATTATTTGAACCTTCAGCGAGTCATAATCTTCCTGCTGATGGAGCGTCTTGCCTCAATGTTGATGGCTACTGACTGGAGTGGCTGCTGAAGGCTGGGGTGGCCAGTGTACACAAATTTAAAATAAGACCACAATGAAATTTGCCAAATGGATTGACTCTTCCTTTCATGAAAGAGCTCTCTGTAGCATGATAGCATTTGACCCACAGGAGAACTTTTCACAGAATTGATGTTGTGTTAGCAGTTGTGAAAACATTAATCTTGGACATCTCCATCAAAACTCTTGGGTGACCAGGTGCATCATCAGTGAGCAGTAATATTTTGAGAAGAATCTTTTTTTTTTTTCTGAGCAGTAGGTCTCAACAGTGGGCTTAAAATAGTCAGTGAACCATGTTGTAAACAGATGTGCTGTCATCAGGCTTTACTGTTCCATTTCTAGAGCACAAGCAGAGTAAGTTTAAAATAATTATTAAGGGCTCTAGAATTTTTGGAATACATGAGCACTGGCTTCATCTTAAAGTCATCAGCTGCACTAGCCAACAAAATAATCAGCCTGTCTTTGGAGCTTTGAAGCCAGGGATTGGCTTCTCCTCTTTAGCTATGAAAGTCCTAGATGGCATCTTCTTCCAATAGAAGGTTGTTTTGTCTATTCATAGCTGCTTTCATCAGTGATCTCAGCTAAATCTTCTAGAGAACTTGCTGCAGCTTTTCCACTGACACTTGCTGTTTCACCTTGCACTTTTATGCTATGGAGATGGCTTCCTTTCTTCTGAACCAACCTCTGCCAGTTTCCAACTTTTCTTCTGCAGCTTCCTCACCTATCCCAGTCTTTAGAGTTGAAAAGAGTTAGGGCCTGGATTAGGCTTTGGCCTAAAGGATCGTTGTTGTTCACTTGATCTTCTATTCAGACCACTCAGACTTTCTCCATATCAGCAATAAGGCTGTTCCACCTTCTTATTATTCATGTGTTCACTGGAGTAGCACTTTTAACTTCCTTCTAGAACTTTTTCTTTGCATTCACAGCCTCCCTATTTGGCACAAAAGCCCTAGTGTTCAGCCCACCTCAACTTTCAATCTGCCTTCCTCACTAAGCTGAGTCATTTCTAGTGCAAATTCCGGAGTACTATTTTTTTTACTTAAAGTAAGATACAACTCTTCCTTTCATTTGATTACTGAGAGGTCATTGTAGGTTATTAATAGTTTCAATATTGTTGTGTCTCTGGTAATAGAGAGGCCCAAGGAGAGGGAAGAGATGGGAACAGCATTCAGTGGAGCAGTGAGAACAAACACATTTTTCTATAACATTTGCCTCTCACATGGTGCGACTCGTGGTGCCCTAAAACTGTTTAAGTAGTAACATCAGAGATCATTGATCATCAATCACCATCACAGATATAATAATTTTTAAAAGGTTGAAAGATGAAATACTTTAAGAATCACCAAAATGTAACGCAGAGACACAAAGTAAGCCCATGCCTTGGTAAATGGCGCCAACAAAACTTGCTCTAAGCAGGGCTGCCCAAATCCTTCCATTCATAAAACAAACAGGATCTATGGGTGCATTGAAGCCCCACATGATGGGAGGAGGTGTGCCTGGACTGTGTGCCCAGCACTGTGCCAAATGATTCCATTAAAGAGGTCTCAAGGAAGCAGAAAATTTTGACCGGGCTAATTTATAAGGTCTTGTATTTTAGTCATATCAAAACAAGACCTCCACAAGACGCAAGCACAGAAGCCAACTGACGTCCTTGTGGCACCCAAAGGAGCTCCTGGACTGCCCATGACATGCCTTCAGTCATTCTGTGAGTCTCTGCCATCATAATACATGTCATCAATTTCTAGGAAGAGAGGCCATATACACCATTCCATAAATCTATGACCTCAGAGCCCTTTCATCCCAGAACACCAATTTACATAGTAATTAATGAAATGTTTGGAAAACACTGCATTAATATTTTCTCAGATGATCAAATTTTAATTTTAATTATATTATTAGTAGAGAATACTTTAAACAAAGTTATATGGGACTAACACATTGAAAAAATCAATACTGTTAATGTTTAATTTAAAAAATTTCAGAGTCTTTAGAGAGGACAAAGGCTATAGACAGAGTCTTCCTACTCCTCAGTCCACTTGCTAAGGACATCCATGCAAAGTCACAGAAGCAGCCACAGAAGTTCCAACACAGGCCTCTGAAGATGGACGCTGTGAAGCCGGTGAAGACTGAGCAAATGCAGAAGCGCCATTTTTTGAACTGCCGCCCATCCATTTCAAACTCTCATCCAACTTCTGAGTACGAGCTCCCTGTCAGTGCCAGTCCCAGCAGAGACTCCCTGTCAGATGCCCACACACCAGGGTAAACTAGGTCGCCACATGTTTCAGTTATCTTACTACAGGGGCATCAAATCAACATTCATTTTTGCCAGCTTCCATTTTGTCTCCTAAACAGCAACATAACATCTTCATTGCCTTCAGCCTGCGAGGAGACGTGTGGCCTAAAGCAAGCTGCCAGTCAGACCTCACGCTGAACCACCAGACCGTAAGAGGACTCTGCTATCTTAAGCTGGGACTGAATCTAGGTGTACACAGCTCCAGTACCCAGGAATAGGGTAGACATGACACACTATCGAATCTAGGTATACCCAGCTCCAGTACCTGGGAGCAAGGGTAGGTATAACATATTCTTGAATCTAGGTGTACCCAGCTCCAGTACCCAGGAACAGGGTAGATAAGACACATACTGGAATCTAGGTATACCTAGCTCCAGTACCCCGGAACAGAGCAGGTAAGACACACTCTCAAATCTAGGTGTACCCAGCTTCAGTATCCAGGAACAGGGCAGGTATGACACACACTGGAATCTAGGTGTATCCAGCTTCAGTACCCAAGAACAGGGCAGGTAAGACACACACTAGAATCTAGGTGTACCCAGCTCTAATACCCAAGAACAGGGCAGGTATGAACATGCTGGAATCTAGTTATACCCAGCTCCAGTACCCAGGAACAAGGGCAGGTAAGACACACACAAGCAACTAGATGTACCCAGCTCCAGTATCTGGGAGCAAGGGCAGGTAAGACATACAGGGGCAACTAGGTGTACCCAGCTCTAGTACCTGAACAAGTGCAGGTATGACACATACTCCATACTATTTGCCACATGGACGGGCTGATCATCCCACTGAGGGTTTTTTTGTTGTTTTTTTTTTTTTGCTTCTTTATTCCATTTGTTCCTTTTTGCACATACATTATTCAGTATTCTTTGTGTGATGGCTACTTTGTTAAAGTGGCTCAATATTTAATTAAGGATTAAATTGGGGGAAGCAGTTTGCCTATTAAATTATAAAAACCTTTAGTGTTTACATAGCTTTTTCTAATTAATTAAATAACTTAATAGAAGTTTTAAAATGAGATTTAAAGGTGAGTTTTGAGAATACATAATTTATTTTGAAGATACTGAGCCATGAACAAAATACATGCCAGGTAAGCTAGAACATACATGCGGTGTCAGCACCCCAGGAGGACCTCCAACGCACTGATACCCTGAGCCTTAACCTGCAGGCCCATCACATGGGCACACATTCTGGGCTGACTCGGTGACTCCTGGGACAGGAGAAGGAAACCCAGTTACCTGGGGAGGCCCAAAGGGAAGCACAGAACATATTTCCAGAAGGGAAAAAAAAGGTAATTTTAAAAATTCCATTGTTTAAGTTGATTCCTTTTACCTAATTATTAAATACAGAGTTTAAGTCTCTTTGCTTATTCTCCTAATAATAGACAATGCTGGATTTATTCACACTTACTAATGCTTTCTCAAGAGAGAAAAACCAAAAGGAGCCTAAAAAAATCAACTTATTTCAGGTTATCTCTCCGTTTATTTTAAACAAGCTTTTCTAAACCCACAGATCAGGGATTTGGTGCCTAGTTTTTCACTGTAACCACTAACAAATTCTGGTTTGTTTTCTTCTTATACTTTCTTGTGTAATAAACCCAAGGAGGCAGAGCAAAAGCTATTTGCTACCTAAGATGAGTAAATGTCAAAAACACCTGACCATGGAGCCTGAATACTCTTTAGTTCCTTGGACATGAGGTCAGAAGAACAAGAGCTGGGGACACCAGCCCAGGACCTGGGGCTGGTCCCATGGCAATCACCGGCCGAGCAGCATGGGTGTGCTTCCTAGTGGTGGGGCTGACTGGGGGCCTCCTCCTCCATGATCAGGGCTCTCTGTTCTCCGTGGTTGACACTTCACGACGGCATCACACATTGTGAGAGGTGGTGGCTTTCCTGCTCTCTGGGTCACAACTCTCAAAACCAACTACACACATGCTCACTAAGGTGCCTGCTGTCCTGTGCACACCATCCCTGGCTCTGTTCCTGGCCACACACCCACACCTTTTCCATCCCACCTCTTAGAAAATATCAGACCCACATTCCAAGCTTGCACATCCTCAAACATGTAGGCACACGTGCGTGCACACACACATTATTTAGGAATTTAACAAGCACTCTCTATTAACATTAGTTTTTGAAATGCTGGGCTAAGTTTAAATGACTTTATCTCTGGGCCACTTATAATATTTCATGTGCGAATCTATATTAAGAATTTCTTGACATAAAAATAGAATGTCACATTTCCAAACCTACTGGCTATAGAGACCTTTGTGTGCAGAACATTTTGACGGCACACACCTTGGAAACCACTCACCAAATTACTCAAAACAGACCAAACACACACACACGCGCACACACACACACACACACACATACACACACATGTTTATACCATTATAAAACAAATCTCAGTCTATAAACAGGGTGTCTCTAGTCTTGTGCTTGAAAGAGGAGAGATAAAACTGAAAAAATATGTTTCACACATTTTTCTGTCTTCTT
Organism: Tarsius wallacei; assembly: GCA_963574415.1. Classification (NCBI taxonomy): domain Eukaryota; kingdom Metazoa; phylum Chordata; class Mammalia; order Primates; family Tarsiidae; genus Tarsius; species Tarsius wallacei. Next base: position 41,894 of record CAUYQG010016685.1, read on the forward strand.
AATCTGCATATAAAATGTTTTGTTTTTAAAAGCCACTTAATATATTAAAATTCCTTAAAAATCCATTAACGAAAAACAACTAACCCCCCTAAAAAAATGTAAGTGGTAAACCAAAGGTACATCATATACTTTACAAGAGTGCTTTAATATTAAATGACACCAATATATTTTATTTTTATTCTACACAATTTTACAGAAACAACTCAAATAAAAAATAATTAACTGATCCTCTTAAGTACTTAAAATAAATATATACTTTAGGATTTAAAGCCATAAACACACCAAGCCAATTAAATACATCCTAAGTAGATGTCAACTAATCAATAATTGTACCAAGCTCATTATTTAAAACCTTTGCCTTATAATTCAGAATTTCTGTAAGTCAAGTCCTTCCTGTAACCCCCACATCTCATTCCTGATTTTTTATTTTGCAAACTCAAAGAAAAATCTAAAATGATTTGATTGTGAGTCCTGGCATCAAGCCAATATTTTCACGTGGACAGGCTAGGAGCCACGCGAGCCCATGGTGAGCATACAGGAGTGTGGAGACAGCCGTCCTCACCATGGACACATGATCCCATGGACCCCACCTTCCACCTTTGCGAGAAGTCTGTCCTTTCCTTCATCCCGGCAAGGCCAGTGCGGGCTCTCAAAATTAGCTCAACCCTCAAACCTACGCAGTTATTTTCCAGATGATTCTACCCTACAAGGATCTGTCCCACCCACCTAGGAACGCGGAGCTCAGTCTGCATGACTCAGAGCATGCGTCATGGCACATCTCACACTATTACCTTGTACCACAGACAGCAACTCTCTGTCTATACTGTAGTCCTTGTGAAGGCAGGGTACATTTCTTTTCTTTCTATGATCCTGAACTATACCTAGAATAAGCACAAAAATCATTTCTCAGAATAATGGAGCTTTGCAGCTGAACCTGAAAAACCCCCATATTACAGATGAAGGAAGCCTCCAAGGTAGAATAGCTCGCCCAAGGGTGTTCACTCCCTGGGAACTAAGTCAGGGAAAGAGCCCGTGTTTGACTTTAATCTAGTGTTGTTCTCACCTGTGTCAAAAGAAAGAAATGATGCCTGAAATACATTAGTTCACATTCCTGCTACAGTAAGCACAAAAAGCCAGCGGTGTGTATATTCAAGAAGTATGCATTGCTCAAAATCACCATTTTCTTCAATATCAGCCACCGTCCTGTCCTGGCGATACATACAATATGTGGGTGACATGGGTGGATGTCCACTAACCACACATAGCTTCTGTTCTGTGTGAGTCGCCTCTTCCTTTGAAAGGATGACGTGAGGAGTAAGTCAATTCAACGAAACAGGCCAGTCACCAGTTTTAGTTCATCAGGACTTACAGCAATGAGCTCTCTGACTCCCTCTGGATCTCACTGTTCAAGAAGCTTCTAGTCATTTGTTTATGGATAAGCTCAGAACGAAACAGAACTGGGTCCCTGACAGTCTGCTGAGCCCAATGTTCCTTTAGAGGCTGTGGCGCCATATGCCAAGTCCTCCCAGGAGCTGGGCCTCTTAGCTGTGGGAGGACAGCTGGAGTCAGGTAATGCACCAGCTGACTTGAAGCGATTAGCACCAGAAGAGCTCAGGCCCCAGTTAACTCTGTTTTCTACCTTGAGAACAGCAGGAAGTATGATTCTAAACACAGAAGAAACAGCATCCTGGGCTGATTTCCACTCCCTAGGGAAGGGCTGAGGAGAGGCAGGGGCTAAAAGTCAATTTAAAGAAAATTAAATCCACTAGGTAAATACTTTTATTGTGATTGCTTTTTTTAAGAAAAAAAATACATGCGACATTACATTCCTGTTGAATCTAGCTGAAGGTTCGCTGTGCAAAGTCTGACAGACACCAACCACAGAGCCTGAAGGGGCTTGAGGGGGTGAAATGACCCAGGAACCTGCCACCCACTCTGTTTACTAGTCAGCAAGAGCCCGAAAGCTATATCTGCAAAGGCTAAAACACAAAGCAGATAGTTCTCCATGGATAATTGGGCTGATACTGTTAGTGTCTGGGAGGTCCAAAAGCAACATAAGTAATGGCCCCCACCTTCTGGCAGTTTAAAATTCAATGATAAAAGAACTAGTGAGAATAAGTCAACTGAATAGAAGCCAATACACCCCCCCACCACCACCACCACCACAAGGCCACACTCTCTCCATCCCTTCCCTGCTGGTCTCCACCCTGCTTTTCACCATCGACCACTCCCCTTTCTGATGACATGGCTAAGCAAATGTCTTTTGAACACACAGCTTTCCTGTCTCCTCCAAATACACACATTCTAATAATTCCTGAATAATACTTAATCACAACTCAGAGTGTATCAACAAATCTTGGGCAGCTCACATCTCACAGGAGATACACACACATGAAAGTGGGACTAAGAAGGAAAAGGAGAAACCCTGGAGATCTCACATATCCATGTACAAGAATTTTAAAAATTATAAATATAGAAAGGAAAAATAGAGACTTCTAAATAATTCGTGATCTCCAAGACTTCGATATTTTTTCCTTTCTGCAATTAAAAAAAAAATCCCATTCTAATGAAAAGAAATGTACAAAAACCATCACTGCAAATATGTAACACTCAGAGAATGATTCCGTTGCATGTGATTTGGGAGTTGGTTTGTCTGGGATGCAGTCTTCTCTCAATTCAATGTTTTAATTTAAAAAATTTTTAAATATATCAGGAAAAGAAAAACAAGCAAATAAAACTTTTTATCAGGACTTTTTTGTGCTTTTAATTTTACACTTAGCAAATAAAATATTCAACCACAAGTGGTTCTTGCAGTGTCCTCAAATTCAGCAAACTCACTTTTTATTATGTTAGAGGAGAAAACATTCAAATGGATGAACTCTAAAACTCCACTTGACCCCAGTGGCCATGCACTGGTAAAGCCATATGACTCCACGATACCCAGGTCCCAATCACAGTGGGTATAAAGGGTAAACAGAGCCATGGGCTGAGTAAAGGAGATTTGTCTAGAAGACACCTTGGAAAAATGTGGCTTATTCACAGAGACAGCACTTTCTTTCTTTCTTTTTTTTTTTTACAGAAATCTTACTCTTCCTTTATTCAACCAGCATAAAATTGCCAAGTTATTAGCATTTGCATGATATGTTTTAGTACAAACACCTGTACTTTATAGTAGAAGAATTTTTTTTATTATAAAGATGTGGGGTACAATTCAGGGTTAGGTATACAAACACTGATTATGCAGGTACCCTTGTTGATGAGGTATGCCCCTCACTCCCCTAGCAGTTTCCCTCAACTGCCAATCCCACTCCCCCCTCCCCTGCCAGTTTCCCATTACCGCCAATCGCTTTCTTATAGTATTATAATTATCAAGGTCTGCTTATGAGTGAGAACATATGGTACTGCGTTCTTTGTTTCTGTGATAGATCACT
>CAUYQG010016694.1:0-13041 GCA_963574415.1 Tarsius wallacei
ACTACCACGCCTGGCTAATTTTTTTGATTTATTGTAGAGATGTGGTTTCGCCTGCCCAGGCGGATCTTGAACCCGCGGGCTCAGGCAATCCACTCACTTCAGCCTCCCAAGGAGCGGGATTACAGGCTGAGCCACCGAGCCCGCCTGGATGAAATTTTTTATTGCCAAAATCTCTGTTACAAGTTTTTTCAGTGTTGCATCTTGTCTTTCTTAAGTCTTTTTCACTCTTTTCATTCATTCCCGAATCCCTGTCATATTCTGGGGTCAGTCATTGGTGATTTCCATTGTTTGGACTCCAAGTTCTGATTTTTCAGGAATTTTCTCTTTTTTACACTTGAAATTACCTGTGGTCTTCCTATGGTTTTTCCTCATTTGTGACAGATCTCTTGCTTTTCTCTTTAGTTCTGTTATTCAGTGTCAGTGGTGGAGAATTTCCCTTCTGATGTTTGCTCAGTCCTCTATTCTTCTCTCATCCAGGCTCTGAATTTGCTCTATTTTGAAACAGGACTGTGGGTGGGAAGCTTTGCTATCTCTTGTAGTTTTGGAAGTCAAATAAGGTAGGGAATGGGTAGCTAGGATTCAGAAATTACTTGCAAGCTACAGTGTTCACTGATTGTGGTATGTGTTCCCCGAGATCCACTCCCCACCACCACTCTATATGATGATGCAATGTGTACATGTGTGTACCTCTGCATCCAAGATACAGTGACAGCAATGAGAAGCACAGAGAAAAATAGAATGAAATAAGATGGATAAGTATTAAAAAAAGAAAAAAGGAAAAAAACAGAACAATGAAAGCAGAAACCAAAGCAAAAAAAGTTGAACACACACAGACATACAACACACCCCCAAACAAACTAGAACAACAACAAAGTAAAACAAAACAAACAACAGCAACAAAAAACCAGGGAAACTAAACACACACACACACACACACACACACACACACACACATGCCTAGCACAAAGTGAATGGAGAAAAAAAAAAAACCCCAGAAAGACGGAAAAAAGAAAACAAAAACAAAAAGCCAAAGGAATTCAGATTAAAACCTCACACATATATTCATACACACCTTAAACCAAAATGTAAAAAATAAAGAAGAGAGCCAAAGAGCAAAAACGAATCAACAACAAAAACCTGAAGGATGATCACTCAATCATTCACATATACACATAAACAGAAAACAAAAAACAAAAGAAGAAAAAGAAAAAGAAAAGAGAAAAAGAAATAAAAAAGGGGGGATGCAGATCAAACCCTCACATACATATTTATGCACAAAGGAAAGATATTTAAAAATTAGATGAAACAACAGTCACAACATTTTTAAAAATTAAAAAAATTTAAAATTAAAAAAAAGAAAAATTAAAACCCTGTCCTCTTGTGGCAGGCTCTGTAATTGTTCCTCTTGTCTGCTCTGTTGTCTCCTGAAGAGCTCCTGCTTCTTTCACTCTCTCTCCAGTGTCCAGAGCAGGGTAGGAGGGGCAGTGTGAGTGGGTGGGGCTGAAGTCCTCCCCTCCCACTCTTGTATGGCCAGGGAGATCCTCTCCAGTGGGGAGATGTGGGATTGTCTCTTCTCCAGGTATGCACTCGCTACTCGCAGGGGTGTCCTAGCCAGGTCTATCCTGGAATGGAATTCTTCTATTGTGACTGATGTCCAGGCTCCACCTGGGTTTGTCCCTCTCAATCATGCCCCAGCTGTGTGGGTCTGATGTTTAGAGGATTGCTTGGGAGGAGGGGAATTGGGTCATCCCCAGACTCACTGATCTCTTTGGAGTTCTTCCTCATCCTTTTTGGGCCACACACTTTGTCCCGTGGCTGGATCAGGGTAGAGGGTGAGGCACCTAAGACTCAGTACTTGTCAGGTCCCTCTGAAGTTTGTGCTTTCAGGATATTACCTCTGGGTCATGATCAACCCCTGAGTAGTTGATCCACCAGCCACAATGATCGGGTCTGCTGCTCTGTGTTGAGCAGGTTGGAACACTTTCTTGCCCCATTTTCAAGATGGTGGTGGGGTACCTCTCTTGTCCTTGCTGGTGGGACTTTGCTTCTGGGCTCCCTCCACAATCCCTGCTGCTAGTGTCTGGCCAGGTGCTGAAGTGGTGAGGCAATGCCTGCAGCCGGCTGTCTCTCCTGCTGCAGTATTGAGGCAGAGCCTGTAGCTGGGAGTCTCTCCCCACTGCTTCTTCACAGGAAAACTTTTGTCCATTAAAAAAAAATGGAGCTCAGCTTCTGTGACCTGGAAAGTGCTAGGGACCAAGCAGAGAAGCTACAGCACCCATTGCTTCACCAGGAGGGCCCTGGCCACTTGCTCAAGAGCCCCCACTTAGTAACTCCCAGCATTTTCTTTCCAGGAAGGGTATTGTTGATTTTAAAAAAATGGCACTCGGCTTCTGTGTCCTGGGATTCACTAGGGTCCAAGTTGAGTAGCTGCGACACCAGTTGCTGCACCAGGAGAGTCCTGGCCACTAGCTCCCTTCCCCTTACTCATTCAGCCACTCAAATGCCACTCACTCACCAACACAGACACAAAATTTTCCATTCACTCACTCACTCACTCACTCACTCACTCACTCACTCACTCACTCACTCACACAGGACTCGCATAGTCTGACTGGCTTGGCCACCATCTTCCTGATACTCCCCAGGATCAATTCTTTAGCTTGTAACTTGCAAAGTGGGCTTTGTTGACTTATTGTCTTGTTGTGAGAATCCTTTAGATTTCCTGGACACAAGCTGTGTGTCAGATATGAGCTTTTAAGACATTTATCCCAATTTGTCAGCTTTTCTGGTCTCTATCTTAAGTGTCTTTTACAGAAGAGTAAAAACTTGCTCCCCAAAACCTAAGTGAGGTGTGAGATGACCGCTCTTGTGGAGGGAAAGGCAGAGCCAGGAAAATGAGGAAAGAGCCAGCCCAGGAGGCCAGATATGGGCACTATGGGGTGCAGAAAGTCACCTGGGCAGGAGTTCATAGGAAGCTCTGTGAGGGAGTATAGATGGACCTGAGAACAGCCATCCTGCTCCTCCTGTTCACAACCTGTTCCTTCTGCCCTTACCCTGGGAGTAGAAGGACTGTTTCCCAATCCCACCAGGGTCCCAGGTTGGTGTTTTTCCCACATGACTCCCTAGATTCCAGAAGATTTACCTTTGGCTGCCTCATCCCAAAACCCCTCAGCCAGCCCAGGAGCAAACAGCCGGGCCCCAAGCCTGGGCTACACCCTCATAGCTCCCCCTGTGGGCTGGTCTGTTTCAGCCTTGGCATTCATTCAACACAGGAGGGGTCAGATATCTCCTTTGGGCCAGGATCCTGGCTGATGACCCCCAGAGAGGGAAGAGAAGGGTCATGTCAGGCAGTGGTGCAGGAGGGGGCTGGGAACAGGATCACTGTGGACTGTTCCATTCATTTCCCCCCCCACATTTCCTGGGTATTGCATCTTTTTTCTGTTTACATTTCCATAAGTATTTACCAATAATAATGCTGAGATCTAATTGGATGATGGAGTAGGGAAAATAGTGGCCCCCAAAGATGCCCACCTGTAGGTCATTTATCTGAGTTTGCAGATGTGATGATGATGATGAATTGAGGAAACAAATATAGAATAAAAAATTTATGGTTTCCTACAGAGTATGCCTAAGGGCCAGAGCTTGGGAAGGTGTGGAGTGCAGAAGGGATCCCCAAGCAGATACCAACTTCGACTTTATTTAACTTACTCTTTGGTACAGGAAGCACACAATAAACAACAAACAGATCATTACCTGGCAGCGAATTATTGTCTGATGGACGGGACCAGCATTCGGTGAGAGAGAATAACAGGGTCCTAATAGGACACAGCCTCTGGAGGCCCCAATGTTGGGGGTAATGGAATCAGGACCTTACAGTAAGAGAATGTACCTAGGATGAGGGGAGATGGATGCAGCCTGATTGTCAACTGGTTCTTCCTCATTGGATTCTCCTGGGGGATCTTTCCTGGGACATTTTCTTTTCTATCTAAAATCAGCTTCCTTCTTTTCAGAGCAGTGTTTTTCTGGTAAAATACACAAGAGACGGACTTCAGCATTGTAATGATTTTAAATGCACAGTTCAGCATTGGTAGGCATATTCACATGGTTGCACAACCAGCGTTCAGAACTCTTTCATACTGCAAAATGGAAACTTGGACCCCTGAAACAGAGACTCCCCATTCCCTTCCCTCAGTCCCTGGCACCCACCACTGCACTTACTGTCTACAAATGTGACTCCTCCAGGCGCCTCATGGAAGTGGAATCCTACAGTGTCTGGCTTTTGATGACTAGTGTATTTTTCTTAGCATAATGTTCTTAAGGGATCCCTTCTTGATTTTTTGGAATAATACCATAGGATTGGTGCCAGCTCTTCTATGTACTTCTGTTATAATTTGGCATCTTTCCCTTGGCTTTTTTTTTTTTGAAGATTTTTTTTTCTTGCTGATTCAGCATTGGCCTATTCAAATTGTGTGTTTCTTCCTGGTTTTGTCTTGGGAGGTTGTATGTTTCCAGGAATTTATCCCTTTCTTCTAGATTTTACAGGCTGTTGCCATAGAGGTTTTTATAGCAATCTCTGATGATCTGTGGTATTGGTTGTTATGTCACCTCTGAATAGGCTGGGGAAAACAACTAATAGTGCTTAGTTTTAATTGGATAATGTGGTAGGCGAAATAAAGGTCTCCAAAGATGTGTACCTGTATATAATTAATCCGGGTTGGCACAAGTGGTGATGGTGAATTAAGGAGACAAATAAAGAGTAAAAAAATGCTTTTCCTCTCTGAGTGCATGTAAGGGCCAGAGTCTGGGTAGATGTGGGGTGCAGGAGGTATCCTCAAGACGATATCAGTCTTGACCTTATCCAACATACTTTCTGATACAGAAAACAAGTAGATATGAATTATTGTGTAATGTATGGGGGCAAGCTGCAGTTAGAGAGAAAAAGTGAGATTTCAATGAGACACAACCTTTAAGGGCTAGGAGGCCCCTGTGCTGTGAGGAGATAGGATCCACAGTAAATGGATGTACCAGAATAAGGGGAGACCAAGGCAGATTGGTTCTCAGCTGGGCTTGTTAGCTTATTTTCCCTCATTGGATTCTTGGGGCTCTGTCCTGGGTTATTCTCTTTTCTACCAAAAATCAACTCCTTCTTTTAAAAAAAGTTTTAACTGTTTTAACAAAGAGCACAAAAGTGACCATTGTCACTATTTTAAGTGCACAGTTCAATACTGTGAGGCATGTTCACATGGTTGTGCAACCAATTTCAGAACTCTTTTATATTGCAGAACTGAAACTCTGGCCTCAAGAAGCAACAAATCCCCATTCCCCTCGCTCAGCCCCTGGCAGTCACCGCTGCATTTACTGTCTATGAATATGACTCCTCCAGGAACCTCGTGGAAGGCGAATCCTATAGTGTTTTACATTTTATAACTAGTATATATATTTTAGCATAGTGTTTTCAGGGTTCATCCCATGGTAATATGTGTCAGAATTTTCTTTTTCAAAGGTTGAATCATGCTGTTCTGTACATATAGACAACTTTTGCATATTCATTCATGTTTTTAGCAAAGCTTGGGTTGTTTCCATCTCTTGGCTATGGTGAATGATGCTGCCATGAACATGGATATGCCAATAGCCATTCAAGTCCGTACTTTTGTTTCCTTTGTATGTAGAATCGGAAGCAGAATAGCTGGATCATATGCTACTTCTTTTATTAAGTAATTGAAGAAGTGATCTTTTGCATGATAAAGATTTACTTATGGCCCCTGTGATTGTCTGAAACTGTAGATAGTTTTGTGCGTGAGTTTTTCCACATACACACAGATCTATGATAAACTTTAATTTATAAGTTGGGCATGGAAAATATTAATAATAAAATAGGCAAAGGATAACACGACATTATTATAAAAGGTATGTGAATGTAGTTTTTCTCTCACACAAAACATCTGAGTATTCTGTCCCTCAGGTAAGTGAAATTGCAGAACTCAATGTCTCAGATAAAGGGGGGTAGTTATATAAATGTCATAATCTTGTATAATCATTATAAGCTCAAAATCTCTAGTCTACACCCCCTCCTGTCCCTCAACATCTGTAACCCACTGTCTTTGTGACTTCCCCGCTTGCATGTCAGGTGACCCTCAAATTAGCATCCTCCCATGAAGCCCTCCTCCCTCCCTACGGTCCTCTGTAGACACATCCTCTTCCTTCCAGGTGCTCAGGGGAGCACTAGCACATCATCCTTGTCCTTCTCTTTCCCATACTGACCACAGCAATTAGAAAATCTGGACACTCGGCATTCTGTACACATCCCAAAATGTGAAAACATGTCCTCACTCAACACTGCCTCCCTGGTTCAAGCCACTGCCCTTCTTTCTGGAGAATCCACTCCTGGTGCCTCTGAGTGTCCACAACACCTTAGGTCTGCTGCACTCTCTGAGCACTGCACTCACTGTTGCCCCATTTCCTCTTTCTGGGAGACTTTTCTCTGAGGCAGACACAGAGCCTGCTTCCTCACCTCCTTCATAGCTTTCCCTAGACATTACTTCTTCATGCCACCAGATCCAGAAACTTTCCAGTGTGTCATAAACTCCTTTCCCTGTGTGATATTTCTCCAGACATGTTTTATCATCCCACAGATTCTCATTTTATTGCAATTTTTTTCTGGTCTCCAGAATGACAGCACCTTGACAACAGAGATATCTTTTGTTTCCTGTTTCTATTTTGGTAATGCATATGTAACATAAAATTTGCCATATCTGACACTGTATTGGGTACAATTCAGTGGCACTAAGCATATTCACAGTGTTGTGCAGCCATCTCCACTGTCTATTTCCTGAAAATTTCTCATCATCCTAAACAGAAATGCTGCCCCATTGCACAATCACTCTTCATCCCCGCACTATCCCTGTTCTCTGGTCCACATGCTACTTTTGTCCTGATGAATTTGCCTATTCTAGGTAAGTCACATAAGGAGAATAATACACTATTTGTTGCTATGTCTCTGGCTTACTCCACTTATCATATAATTTCAAGGTTAACTCATGTTGTAACATGTATCACAATTCCATCCCATCTTTTTAAGACTGTAGAATATCTCATGTTGTGGATATAGAACCTTTTTCCATCCATTCATTGGTCCATGGTCACTTGGGTCTTTTCCACCTTTCAGCTCCTGTAAATTATGCTGTTATGGACACTGGTGTACACCTACCTACTTAAGTCCATACTCTCGATTCCTTTGGGAAAATATTCAGGAGTGGAATCACTGGATCCTGTGGCAATTATATGCTTAACTTTTAAAAGGAAAACCAGGGAGTTTTCCTCAGACTGCTCCATTTTTCATGCGATGCAGAAAGGCTTCAATGCATCTTCTTGTGTGTTGTTTGACCATTTGCATATCATCTAGAACAGAACCCAGCAGGGGACAGACAGTGCATGGCTCTCAGTCCAGGTGGTGGCGTTTGCCCCTCACTCTCCAGCAATGGATGGGAACATGGCCGTTCATACTGGGGAGGACCTGGACGAGGAGGCATCTGGAAGCACAGTCTGGAGGACTGCGCTGGGGAGAGAGGGAGGCAAGAGGGGAGGTGGGCTCAGTGACCAGGGAAGAGGTGAGGCTGCAGGAATGACCAGGCTCAGGGTGGAGAAAAGGGCACCAAGAGGAAGGGACAAGAGTCAGTGATGGATGGGATCTGGAGGAGGGAGGGAGGTCAAGATGAGAAACACACCCTGGTTCTGATTTTAGAGAAGGGGCTGCTTTGTCATCAGCAGGAAGGGGATCCCAGCAGAAGACATGGATTTGTGAAGGAGAATGGGAGCCTCAATTCTGGCCATTTTGAGCAGAGCAATGCTGGAGCCCCCTGGAGGAGGTGTCCAGTGGGATGTTGGATGGTGAGATGCCCACAACACTCACCTGAGAGATGAATCATGACAGTGTTTGCATCCTCCATGCCTGCTGCTGCCTGTACCCTGTACCTCCTTTCTCCTGTGGGATCTCACTCTGAGTGAAGAGACCAGGGCCTGTCAGTGTGGCCAGATCAGGGTCAGAGGGCAGCACTCACCTCCCTGTGCCCTGTTAAGCGGCTGGAGGAGACTGAGGGCAGAGAGCTGGTCAAGCCTCCAAGACCCCTTTGATGAGAGCAGGATCCTCCCCACCCTGGACCCTCAGCCAGTGTCAGGACAGACAACAGTTCACCCATGTGGATTCTCACCTCAACTCAGTCTCCTGCCTCCCCCCAGGCCCTTTGGCCCATTCAGGTCCCTTCAGCACTAGAAAAATGGACTCAGCATCATGTCCCCTGCCCTGCCCGCACCTCCTCTGGGACTCTGGGGCAGTGCTCACTTGAGGAAGACAAGGCAGAGGCAGAGAAGCAGGATCTTCACAGCTGCCTCGCTGAGGGCCATCAGAACCACTTCTGCCAGGGGCCCTGTTTGACTTGCAGAAAGATGGGATGAAGCTGATTCGCCTGTCAGAACAGAATCCTGTGTCCTTTCTCTCCCCAGGGGACTTGGACTTGGGTTCTTCCTCATCCCTGTGCTTGAGACCACAAGAACTCAGGTCTCACCCCTCCCCTACCGGGTCTGCCCAGCAATAAACAGAGGTCTCTGGGTCCTGTGGACATCCCTGGCTTCGAAGCTGAGCCTGTGGCTGCAGTCAAGTCCCCACACAGAAGCTCTGGGAGCTGTTGCCCCAGGGCCCAGCTGAGTAGGAGGTGACTGAGAAGAAGCTGTAGCTGACATTCCCTTTTCTCAGCCCTCCCCAAGCCACCAGTGCAGGAGGAGCTGCTGCAGTGTAGACCCTCAGCTTCGCAGGAGCAGGAGGGGTCCAGCAGCAGTGGGAGGTCTGTGGGGGGGAGGAGAAGGCTCAGCGGGTGCCCCTGCCTGGGACCCAGGTGCTCCGCCCCCACTCACCTTGCACAGAGAGGCTCAAAGTGATGTGCTGGGATCCCAGCGGGTGCTGAGCATGGCAGTTGAATTCTCCTTTGTGCTCCATTGGCACTTCAGGCAGCTCCAGGACCCCCAGGTCTGAGGGCTGGAAGGGGCTCAAGGTCTGTCCACCCTGGACCCAGCTCAGCCTGGCTGGGGGGTTGCTGTGGGCGACACAGACCAGGCAAAGGCTCTTGCCCTCCAGGATCGGGAGGTTTGTGCCATTCCTGAGGATTTCCGGACCGGGGAAGGGAAGAGGCAGAATCAATGGGTGACTGAGGGCTCGGGTACCCTCCTGCCTGGGAATACTCCAGATACCTGAACCCCAGTTTGGTTCTGAGAGACCCTGGTTTCTCCGTCCCCCTCTCCTACCTGTCCTGTTTGCCTGGGAAACCATCACTGTCATGTTCTCTGGAGGATCTGAGAAGGAGACAGGGCAGCAGCTCTAGAGGGCCCTGGACCTCCCTCTGGGTAAAGGGAACAATCCTGGGGAACAGAGGAGGTGGGATGGGGTCAGGTGGGAGGAGGTAGGGTCACCCACTGAGTCCCAGACACAAATCTCTCAAGAGTCTAGCTAGAAAAAAATGTCTAGTCCCTCAGGCAGAGGGTTCCAGGCCCCTCAGAACTCTGAGGCCCTAACCCAGACCCTCCCCTCTCCCTTCTCCCCCCAGTGGACACCAGGCCCCTGCTGGTCACACTCACACAGCACAGAGAGGTCCAGGGTGTGCTGCTGGGAGACCAGCCTGTTCTCTGCCCAGCAGGTGTAGTGCCCTGAGTCCCCCGACTTCACGCCAGGCAGCTCCAGCCCCAGGGTTCTGGGACCCCAGGAGTGGGACCAAGAGAGGACTCTGTCTTGTAGGACCCAGCTCAACGTGGCGGGGGGCTGGCTGTCAGCAGCACTGAGGAGCTGCAGGAACTGGCCTTTCTGGGTTTCCAGGTTTGAGTGGGCCCCGTGGGGCTCTAGGGCTGGAGAGAGAGAGAGAGAGAGAGAGAGCGAGCTCAGGAAGGAGCCCATCCCCTTAATCCCTGAAGCCTTCTCACCCTAAGAGAACCCTCAGAACCTGACATGTTGTCATGGGAAATGCTGATGACAAGAGTTCTGGGGGCATCTGCAGCAAGAGTGAGCTGGCTTCAGGAAGGACATTTAGTTTCCCACAACCAGGAAACACTCCCTCAGGGAAAAGAAAGTATGATTGTCCCCAGGAAGACAAGTAACAAACCAGCCCTGTGCAGAGGACCAGGTGATCCTCCCAGCCCCCCTTCTAGGGCTGGGGCCTCATCCTGGCACCCCGCAGCTTCCTCTCCATGGACCCTCCTGAGCTCCCTCCCCAATGAGCTTTCCCCACCTCCCCATCCTTGGTTCTGTTTGTACCTACAGTCCCTGCAACACTCACAGGCCATGTGGAGTCAGATGGTCCTCTCTGTTCCCACACCCTTTGTGAGGTTCATGTGTCAAGTAAGGTTGGTGTTGTGGTCCTGGGGTCTGGGCATGAGGCTGAGTGCTGGGAAGTGAGAGGTGGTTGGCCGGGTGCCCTGGGATGAGAGGGTGGCCCCCGACCAGGAGAAGGAAGGGACTGGACATCCCTCGAAGATCCAGTTAAACATACAGAGGACCATCGTAGGCCGTCCAGGCTCCAGGGTCTCAGGGACATAGACATCTGGCTTCTGAGCTGCAATGGGTGCCTGAGGAGCCCTCTCTGCTTAGCCAGCAGCTTGTCCCTCACATTCCCTCCTCAGGGTAAGAGGTGGGGGTTCCCACCCCATTCCATAGCTGTCACTTCCAGAGAAAACGCATTCATGAAATTATGTCTTATGTAGGTTCCTTTCTCCACATGAAAGAAGTACCCTCCATTGTCCTGCAACCAGGCTTCTCTGATCAATAAGGAACAGCTCTTGTCCTGGGGATTCCCAGTGAGCTGGAATCGGTCCTGGGTGCTCCACTGCACCTGTCAATTTGGGTCATTTGTGGCCACTGGGTAACCAGTCTTTGTGTCCGTCCCTTCTTTGAACCAGTAGCCATAAGCTGGGGTAGAGTCTGTCCAAATGTACAGAGAGCAGATAAAGGAGCAAGGCACAGAGACACACAGGCCTTCCAGCACTGTCACCGACTCCTGCAGCTGCAGCCATTATCTTGGATCCTGAGCTTGGGACTCTGGGGAGACAGAGGCTCAACCTTCATCCCCAGCGCCGGCCCCGTCCTAGGTGGTGCTCGGCCCACTCACCGCCCAGCAGCAGGGGCAGCGGCAGCAGCAGTGGCATCTCAGCATCAGGAGGCACATGGACCTACCCTGAGACAGGCCAGTCCCTGGCCCTGCTGCGACTGGCCCAAGACTCCGGGCAGAAGGGGAAGCTGAGGGTGGAAGCTGAGCCCTGGAGACTGAAGTGTGAAATGAGTCAGACCCCGAGGTCGAGGTCACAGAACTCCTCTCCTTCCTTCCCACCCTCCCCCACCCATCATGCCTACTTGTCCTCTGGGTTTGTCCCTGGGACCTGGCCCTGGTGGGGGAGGGGAGGCGACGCTCTCTCTCTGGCCCTGAGTCTTTGAGGAAGCAGAAGTGAAAATAAACAGTGAGCTCTTCTTATCACATGGGAGATGGTGATGGGTGTATGGGAGGGGCTGATCTTGCCAGATAAAATGCCAGATGCAACTAGGTCCCCCAGTTTGATAATTTAAGGTTATTAGAAACTGAGAAGCACTGAGGGCTTCCTAAATGTCCTGGGTGCTGGACAGACATTCATGTCAGGACCTGAAGAGGGAGCAGTCAGCTCTTCCTGGTGAGGGTGTCAGGAGAGGCCTCCTGTGGAAGGTGGCCCAGCCCCCACCCTGTCCTTGTTCTCTCATCCCTGTGTTAGTTGGCTTGAGCTGCCATAACACCTTGCCACACACTTAGTGACTGAAACAATAAAATTAATTTATTCACAGCTCGGGCTGAAAGTCCACGGCCACCTTCTCTAGAAATTAAAGTGAATCTATGTTTATATTACAGTAATATTTTTTTAATGGGGTGGATATTTTTTATTTATCACAACTAGGTATTTTTCAGACATAAAATATTTTAAATACATTAATATTTATATATTTATAACTAAATAAATGTCATTTATTTAAAATTACACTGGGTATATTTGTAGTTTTGTTGCGGGAAAACAAATCAGAGATCGTGATACCGACGCTGGCAAGCAGGGAAGCTGCATTTATTTCTGGAACGCCTGGCATTCGGCCCAGCTGACTCCAGTTGCAAAGACTGTGCTCTGATCCCAGTCGGGTCTCAGCTTTTATATGTTTTACTTTGGCTTTGGGGGAAGGGACTTTTCACTGTGGAAGATTTTAATACTTTTTGTAACAACAGCACAAGATTGTGGTTTTGGCTGCAGGCATTGAGCACTGTTACAGGAAGGGAACTGCGGTTTCAGCTGCAGGTACTGAACACGGCATTTTGCATGAGCAAACTGGAACATTATATTTATTTGATTTTACTTTTACTTTAAAGATGTGTGGTATACAAATGTTGATTATGCAGGTACCCTTGTTGATGAGGTGTGCCCCTCCCTCCCCTGGCAATTTCTCTCAACTCCCAATCCCACCCCACCTCCCTGACAGTTTCCAACTACTGCCAATCCCTTTTTTATGATATTATGATAATTGGTCAAGGTCCACTTATGAGTGAGAACATAAGTGTAGAAGCTTTCCTTTTTCTCTGAGTATGATAGACTCTAAATCCATTCAAGTTGCTGCGAAGTCCATGTGTTTGTCCTTCTTTATGGCTGCATAATTCTCCACATTTTAAAAAATTCAGTCCAGCTTCAATGGACAGCATGGCTGGTTCCATGTTTTTGCTATTGTGAATAGAGCTGCAACAAACATACATGTGCAGGTATCTTTTTTGTAGAATGATTTGAGTTACTCCGGGCATATTCCTAATAGAGGAATTGCTGGGTCATATGGAAGGTCAATTTTTAGTTCTTTCAGAAATCGTCACACTGTCTTCCAAAGAGGTTACACTAGTTTTCATTCCCACCAGCAGTGTAGAAGCTTTCCTTTTTCTCTGAGTATATCTTCTTTTGAGAAGTGTCTATTCATGTCTTTTGCCCACTTTTTAATGGGGCTGTTTGTTTTTT
>CAUYQG010016713.1:0-21654 GCA_963574415.1 Tarsius wallacei
GTTAAAGAAGTTTGCATCTAAAGGAGAGATTCGTTTGGAAGGACATCTGTATCTCTCTGCACCAAGGAGAGAAAGTTGCCTATATCGCTAGGGACCTATAATTTTTTTTTTTTTTGAGTCAGAGTCTCACTCTGTCACCCAGGCTAGAGTGCTGTGGCACACTCACGGCCACCCAAGCATCGACCTGCTGGGCTCTGGCGATACTTCTGCCTCAGCCTTCCAAGTAGCCGGAACTACAGGTGCGCGCTACTATGCCCAGCTTATTTTTTGATTTATTGTAGAGACGAGGACTCGCCAAGTTGCCCGGGCTGGTCTTGAACCCATGGGCTCAGGCAATCCACTCACCTTGGCCTCCCCAAGTGCTGGGATAACAGGCTGAGCCACCGAGCCCGGTCTCTGTCTTTTTTTTAAGCGATGGGATTTTACTATGTTGCCCAGGCTGGTCACAAACTCCTGATCTCAAATGATCCTCCCACCTCAGCCTCCTGAGTAGCTGGAATTACAGGTGTGCACCACTGCACCGAGTTCTGGCCGTCTCTTTTTAGCAGACCTGGTCTTACTCCCTGCTTTCTTTGTTTCACAGAAAGATGGCATTTAAGCCAGAGGTTTAAACTACGCTTTTGAAATCTACTCTAGAGATTTACTCAACTCTCTGGGTTATTTCCCACGTATTCAGGATGCATACCTGTACATATTACTAAATTCCTTTCCTTTTTTTTTTTTCTTTCTTTCTTTCTTTTTGTTGATCTGTCTTTTGTTCCAGGGAGTCTGAGTTAAGAACTCATAAAGAGTGGAGGAGAAAATTATTTTTTTCTCCCCATACCATTCTTGCGAATAAAAGAAAGTGCTGTTAGAAGATTATTGCTAAAAATAAATGGCTTTTTAAAATAGAGATTCAGAGAGACATAGAGATCTTCAAAAAGTATCCTGAATGGACAGAAAATGAAGTATCATTATCACGGAAGACCCAGATGACCTAGACCTTTCCTAGTGAGCAGTGCCCATGGAACAGAGAAGGGATTTCTGTCCCACCCCCCACACTTGGCTGGGAGCAACACCGGCACCCCATGGCAGCTCCTATGCACACGGTCCCCTTCTGAAGCCCGTGTCCCACATCCTCATGGTACTGTGTTTAGCATATCACAGCTCATGTGCCTGTGGCTCCCCCATATCCCATCTGTGCTCACACAGAAAGTCCAGCCTGCTTAACTAGCATGCCTTGTCAATACAGACATGCGTTCAAATTTTTAAAAAATTTTTCAATTCTGTTTTCAATAAGTAAAGTAGAGTAAAAATTAGGCTGAACAAAAATCGACTCTGAGGATGGGTTTGGATTTCAGATACAAAGTTCTTATCCCTGGGAGAAAGAGTTTGTCTGTTTCAGAGTGTAGAGCGTGTTGTCCAGTCTTTTTTGGTTGGTTTGTTTTTGGTTTCTCTGCTTGTCTGTCCCTGCCCTGCTCCTACCCATCCTACACCACGCTGCCAGAGTCAGCTTCCTAACGCCAGTGTCTAGTCCTTCTTAAACACCCCAAAATTATAGAAAGATCCATTTGCTGCTGTTCTCAGGATAAAATCTTGGTCTCCCAGCACAGCACTTGAGGCTCTGTGTAACCCAATACCTGTCTGGCTCCTCAGTCTCACTTTGGTTAATTCCTCACCAAATACTGCTAGAATTATCAGAATGATGCTCACTTCTTGCACAGTGAAGGAGTTAATCCTGCCTGAAGAGAGGTCTGAACTTTATCCCCAGCTCCTGGGATGTGGTGTGTAGGCCCTTGGTGTTTCTTGCCTGATAAGGGTGTCCCTGTCTATCCAGGGGCCTTGGTCACTGGGATGCCGAATAACATGATTTATGACAGGAGTTTTGGGTCATGCAGCATCAATTTTTCTTCTGGAGGGTCTGGAAGCTAAAGGTTACCCATGTGGGTTGTTGATCATGGAGCCACAGTAAAAACTTTGGACACCAAGGTTTAGGTGAGTGTTTTGGTTAACAATACTACATGAAGGCCGGGCTCGGTGGCTCAGTCTGGAATCCCAGCACTTTGGGAGGCCGAGGTGAGTGGATTGCCTGCGCCCGCGGGTTTGAGACCCGCCAGGGCAACTTGGCAAGACTTCATCTCTACAATAAACCAAAAACTAGCTGGGCGTGGTGGCACGCGCCTGTAGTTCCAGCTACTCGGAAGGCTGAGATGGAAGGATCGCTGGAGCCCAGCAGGTTGAGGCTGCGGTGGCTGGGAGCGTGCCACTGCACTCCAGTCTGGGTGACAGAGTGAGACTCCAACTCAAACAAACAAAAAAAAACAATACTACATGTGCATTGCTGCATGTCATTCCTGGGAGGAGTTGACACTGTCCATAGTCCCACAGGGAAAAGATACCTGAAAACTGTACATTTGGAACCCTGCTGGGCTCTACTCAAGTTCTTCTTCCCTTGACTGGTTTTAATCTGCATCGATTCCTTGTAATAAACTGTAAAAGCTTTCAGTGGGTTCTCCAAATCCTTCTGGAACATTATAGAAGCTGAGAGTGATTTGGGAAACCCCTGACCTTGTAATTGGTGTCAGAAGTGAGAGTGGTCTTGTGGTCTGTGTCTCCTCTAAACCCGATACCTTACTACACAGTAAATCTGCTCCACTGTTTCATTTTGTTCTCCCCCCACTCATCTCTCCCTCTCTCTCCCTTGCTCCCCTGCTCTCCTCATTATTCACTGATGTAATCCCCTTCAACTTCAAGGAAGAACTAAGCAGGTAGAGTAGAAAGAGCACTGGTCTGACCTGAGAGTAAATAAATTAAGTGACAGTGTTTGGGTCTAAGTCACAAATGATATATAACCTTGGTTTTCCCTTTGGTAATACTACCACTACTACGACTACTACTACTCATAATAATAAGATTGTCCCTGAGCAGTGATTCTCAACTAAGAATCCTATGTGTCGGCATTTTGAGTGAGTGGTAAAGATCATCCCAGGTTCTGAAGGACAAGACAGGAGGTGTCTGGCTGACCTTGTTCAACTTCACTTGGTCCCTTGAAACAGTGGCTGAGTTGAGGGGTGAAGGCAGAGAGGCCTCCCTCCTGATAACAAAAAAGATAACATTTTGTTATCTTCCTCTTACATTCTTGTTAACACCAGATTAATTTAGATTAGAAAATGTCTGCCTCCTAATATGAGATCATTTAATTTTCTACTATTTTCTACAAGTCACTTTTCTTTTATATTTAAGAAGGCAATTTTAAAATTCCTATAAAAATACAAAAATGGAATAAAATTCTTCTTTGTTTACTGCTTTCTTAGGCCAGGTAGACCACCCATTGCTTATCCAGGGAGAGACACAGTCTTAATGAGTGCTACCCGAAGAATACTCAGAATGAAGCCAAATCAATGCCCAGGAAAAGTAGGCTATGTTTATGCAGACACCCAATCCGTGGATCAATAATTCTTTCTTCAGCACACAATCCTTCCTCCCAGGAGGAGAAATCTAGCATCCATATGCTGGCCCCATCAGAAACACAGATATCACCATATGTCACCAAAGATGGAACTGCAGTTGCCCTTGGCCGAGTTCCTGGTGCTTGCCAGTGGTGCATTTTCCAAGTACAGGCATTTCCTAATCAACTGCTGGGAAGTTTGATGAAAGGCTATGATGCCAACAGAAGATTCAAGTTCCAATCATGTCTTCGGGGCCAAAACTCAATCCCTCTTAGCTCATGTGACTGAGCCCACAAACTGGTTCCTTTGGCAATTTAAGTTCTCTGCGAACATCTGAACACACTTCTCTTTCCAAAACCGTTGCAGTCTTTCCATGCCTTGGCGTGCAAATGAGTCACTGCTATATTTGGTAATGAGTGCCAGTCCTTTTTTGACAGGTTAATTAATATTCATTATTCAACAGGGGAGAAAATGCTGAGTTGTTTATCATTGGTTCATTAGTTTTAGCCAAATAAAGGATAAACATAATTACTCTCATAAACTACTGTGACAGAGCCTAAAAATTATAAGGCTGAAAATGGATGCCTTTGGGAAAGCCCTCAAAGAAATGAGACCCTTGGGTCTTAGCAGGTGAGTGAGAACAACGATTCTCGTTGCTATTGGCATATGCCAACTCCATCTTGCGTTGGACCTGGACACGATGCGTTGCCAAGAAAGATTCTGCCCTTGCATTTCCCGTTGCCTTTGTCTTCACTGATGATTTTTGCTATCAGGTATTGAGGACTTGTTACTACTGTGTGGTGTGTGCGCAGGGGTTAAGACTACTGCAGAAATAAGTTCTCCTGTTAAGCAAAAGGCCACTCCTAGGACTGTGGAGCTTGACAGGAGTAGGTCTCTCCTTGAAGTCTGTTTCCCTGTCTGTGTTTTTTCTGGTAAAGGTTTACCAGGCTTCTTCTCCTGCAGTCTCCCTCCAGTCCTGTACTGTCCTCTAACACCAAAGTCCTCAGCTTTAACAATCAGAACATCAAGTCCTACTTCTTAAGAACTCCAGCTTATTCTTGTCTTGACTGTTTCACTGAAATTCACATGTTTAAACTCTAACCCCATTTGAAGATGGGGCCTACAAAATGGTAACTAAGGTCAAATGAGTTCATGAGGGTGGGGTTCCAATCCATAGAAGCTAGAAGAAGAGACACCAGGGTGCTTGCACTATCTCTGCAGGCACACGCAGAAGTCATGTGAACGCACAGTGAGAAGGCGGCCATCCGCAAGCCAAAGGAGAGTCCTCTCCAGGAACTAAAGCTGCTGGCACCATGATCTGGGACCTATACTCTCCAAAACTGTGAGAGAATACATTTCTGTCTAAGGTACCTAGTTTATGGAATCTTGTTACGGCAGCTGGAGTAGGCTAATACACTAATATAGAAGAGTGGCTCCCTGGAAGCCATAATAGCACACACACCCATACACAGACGCACACACATATGGCCCTTGTCAGTTTAACCCCGCTGTCCTGCCATTGGGTTTTTAGAAAGTATTTGAGGAGGAGGATGGCGACAATAATTTTTTAAAAATTTGTTTAGGTCAGGTGTTCATTTTTCCCCCAAAGTGCTTGCATGTTCATGGTCTCATTTGGGAAGCCTGGATTCACACAGCCATGGGACAGTCACATTCTGAAACATGAACTTCAGTGAGCAAAAAGTGACTATCTTTAGGGTAATAAGAGGAAAATTCAATATCTATAAACCTATAGTGATTTTCTCCCATGAACAATGGGCATGATGAAACAAAGCTTCTGTGGCTTTATTTACTATTTATCTTCAGAACAATGGTTATAAAGAAATAAAATATTGCCAACCCAGT
The DNA here is from genome assembly GCA_963574415.1 of Tarsius wallacei. Classification (NCBI taxonomy): domain Eukaryota; kingdom Metazoa; phylum Chordata; class Mammalia; order Primates; family Tarsiidae; genus Tarsius; species Tarsius wallacei. The sequence continues at coordinate 5,292 of CAUYQG010016713.1, forward strand.
TTGCTGCTGGTTGAATTTTCAGAGGCCAGACACTGAGACTGAATTTGGGATACAAGACCCCAAGGGAAGGGACAGGAGGTAGGAGGACTGAGCAGAGAAGAGGTGGAACCACCACGCAGGCTTGGCACAACCAGTCATAGGACGGACTGGGAGCCCTGAAGGGAGTTGCCCAGCAGTGGGCAGCATCTGTATCCCTCCCTTGCTCAGTCATTGGGTGTGGTTGCCCTGGGAAGGTGTGACTTGGAGCAAGGTGGCTGCTGCTGAGGCTGGTTCTGAGGGGGCTGAGGCCAGGAGCTGTGTGCCCACAGCAAGGCCTTCCCCAGGAAGCCTGGGAGATGCATCTCTGTGTGCACCCCAAGCTCGAAGCTTCCTTGGGATCCTTGCCTGCGCCCATTCCTGTTCCCAAATGTGACCACTATATTGGAGCAGGTTTTACACTTATGCTCTAAATTAATGATTTATATGCTTATGCTATAAATGACTGTACCCATACAAATTGCCTAGTGTAGTGTGCGTTCGCCATATAAAAATGCTATCATAGTAAACACAAATATACACTTGGCCCTTAAACAGCACGACGACTTTGAACTGCGTGGATCCATTTATACATGGATGTTCTTCTGCCTCTGCTGCTCCTGAGACTTTTCTTCTTCCTCCTCAGCCTCTTCAACATGAAGATGACAAGGATGGAGACATTTACGACGATCCATTTCCACTAAATGAATAGTAAATATATTTTCTTCTTCTTGTGATTTTAATAACATTTTTTAAGCTAACTGACTTTGTTGTAAAGAATACAGTATCTAATACAGATAACATACAAAATATGTGCTAATCGACTGCTTATGTTATCGGTCAGACTTGCGGTCCACAGTAGGCTATCAGTAGTTAAGTGTCTGGGGGAGTCAACACAGATTTTCAACTGGACAGGGAGTTGGTGACCCTAATGCCCCCAAGTTTTTTAAAGATCAATTTATGAAGGGGACCCCCCAAGCGACTTTTTTTTTTATAAAAACAAAATTTATTTGTAAAAAATTGTGCATTTATTCTTACATGTTTCAACTTCAGTCACCTTCAAAGGACTCTCTGTTTAATGTAGTATACCTATGGAGATGCTTTTTCCACTGCTCAGCACAGTTTTTGAACTTGTCAGTTTTGATGCCTTTTAGTGTTCCTCCCGCTTTTTGTTTCACCTCTTCCATATCAGCAGAAACCATTTCCCTTAGAGGATTTTTTCAACAGGAAAACAGAAAAAAAAAGTCACTCAGGGTAAAATTGGGTGACCAGGGAGGGCAGGGCATGGGAGTCATGCCGTTTTGGGTCAAAAGCTGCTGAACACTCAGTGCAGTATGGGCAGATGCGTCATCATAGTGGAAGAACCCGTCACCTGCTTGCCATAACGTGTGATGTTTCTTCCACAAATCTCAACACAATCTTCTCAAACTTCCAGATAAAAACTTTGATTGGGCGGGACTCGGTGGCTCAAGCCTGTAATCCCAGCACTTTGGGAGGCCGAGACAAGAGGTCTGCCTGAGCCCGTGGGTTCAAGACCAACCTGGGCAACATGGTTAGAGCTTGTCTCTACAATTAAAAAAAAAATAGCCGGGTGTGGTAGCACATGCCTGTAGTTCCAGCTACTTGGAAGGCTGAGGCAGAAGGATTGCTGGAGCCCAGCAGGTCAACGCTGGGGTGGCCGTGAGCATGCCACTGCACTCCAACCTGGGTGACGTGAAAAAAAAAAGAAAACTTTGATCATTTGGTTGACCTAGCAGAAGTACTCCAAGGGGCCTGCTCTCCAAAAGATAATTTTGGTTTTTTGTATATATACAATATATGTATACTACTTATGCTGTATATCATACTCATATATATTTTATTCTAAAACTACATTTATATATATGTATATTATTCTGAAACTGCATTTTTAAGTTCAACGTTCTGTTTAAAAGATTTACCTACTCTGATGCATGATGATCTTATTCATCGTGAATTACTAGCTAATTCATTTTAAATGATGTGAAAAATCCCATTGTGTTTGTAATTATGATCTATTTCTTCGCACTCTCTGATGGGATTGTGAGCTGTTTCCTGTTTCCTGTCTTTTCTCTTCTAAGCATAGTTCTAGTACACATCTGCTCTCCTGTGTCCTTGTGTCCTTTGTCCCTAGAGGGTTTCTCTAGGGCTCCAGGAAAAATTAATGTTGCTTTTCTGCATTCTGCTTGAACCTGGTGTGGTGTCTGCACACAATTCGCTCTGTTATAAGCACCAACCTACAGTGACTGGAGTAATGTTCTTCAATTTCCTTCTACCTCAAACTCAAACTGCCAGTTCCTAGGAATCAAAACCTGAAGACTACAAGGCAGGAATATCGCTTCCATCAGCAGTGCTAAAGCCAGTATTTCTACTTCACTGGATTGTGTGCCTGCCTTCTTAGCTCAAACACTTTTTCTGTGGGGCGTCTTCTTTTGAAATGGAGAAACATAGTATAATGTGCATGCAGATATGATCAAGAAAAAAAAACCCAAAAAGTCCAATCTTCTGTTTTTTTGATGTAATCAACATAACAATTGTTAAAACTAAAAAGAAAAAGGAAGTAGGCAAAGCAAAAACAAAACAAAGCCAATGAGCAGCTAAAACAGATGTTTAGGCACTAACATTGTATTTTAATCAAGAAGGTACCTTCCCATCTTCATCAAAATGTATTTCCTCTCTCTCTCTCTCTCTCTCTCTCTCACTGCCTTCTCCCTCCCTCCCTCTCTCTCTCTCTCTCTCTTTCTTCCTCCCCCTCTGATGTTCAACACAAACACATTTTGTGAGTGCTTAACTTTTAGAAATCCAGTGACATACATGCAACAGAAAAGGGGAAATGAGAAATGGAAACTAACCATTTAAAAACCACAAATGATGGATTCTGTTGGGCCAGTGGTTCCGAGTAATAAGTGCACTGTGGCTCCAGCACGGACCAGGAGGCGATGTGGGCATCAGCTCTTCACTAAACCTCTCTGTGTTCTACACCCTGTATCTGAAAATTGGGAATAATAGGACCTGTTGCACTGGGACCTTGTAAGGATTAAATGAGCAAAAGCAAGGCTCTCAGGATAGTGCCTAGCACACATAAAGTGCTGGATAAATGTTGTGGGCGAAGAAGCCACAGGGGCCCGTAACTGATGCTCATGGTGATGACCTTGGCTCATTGATAAAATGCATGGCATTCAAGCCAGGCACAGTGGTTCATGCCTGCAATCCCAGCACTTTGGGAGGCCAAGGCGAGAGGAATGCCTGAGCTCAGGTGTTCGAGACTAGCCTGGGCAACTTGGTGAGACCTTGTCTCTACAATAAATCAAAAAATTAGCCGGCCATGGTGGCACATGCTTGTGGTTCCAGCTACTTGGAAGGCTGAGGCAGAAGGATAGCCTGATCCCAGCTGGTCGAGATTGTGGTTGCCGTGAGCGTGCCACTGCACTGCAGCCGGGGCGACAGAGTGAGACTCCAACTCAAAAAAAAAAAGTGACATTCAGTATTCTCTCAGCACATGGATGGTGAATAAAATACAGCTCCTTAATAATAAAAATATAAATAGAAAATATAGTATTAAAAATATGAACAGCTGCATAAAAATAATCATGACTTTGGCCTATTGAGAAACAAATAATATTTACAATGTCAATGTTTCCTTAGAAAGTAAAATAGTGACCATAACATTTTGAATCATTTTTGTCCCCAAGTGCCATTGGAAATTTTACTCCAAATGCTCGATAGATTACATCCACTTTTCCTGAAACTGCATCCTTCAGTATCTTAACAAAATCTCCATGGCAGTTCATGGGTTTGTGATACTGTAAGTTTGGTCAATGCTGAGTTAAAGAAAGCTAAACAGGGATTTTCTCTTGTAACGATGAACTTGGAAACCAGAACCATCTTTTCTTGCTGAAAACAGAAGATCTGGGGAAATATTAACATAAAATTTTGAGCTAACAATACTGTGAGGAATTCTGGAGAAAAAAAAATTAGGTAAGGAAGGAAACCCATAGAGGTAAGTCTGGCATTTGGTATTCCTTTTTCCCAAGGGAGTCTACCAATCTGGGAGAGGTAGCTGAGTTGCTAAGAAACTGAACAGCCCTGCTCAGAGCCACAAGTGACTGGAGGGACAAATATTCCAGTTGATGGCTATGAGAAAATGCTGTTTTTCTACACACACGCAGCATTTCTGATGCTAGATGTGTAGGGTTTTTTCATTCTGTCGGCCAATTCTCCAGTACCAGCTGGGTTTCCTACGACTTAATCCACATTTGACACTCTCTGCTGGGGATAGCATCAGATCCCATATGTTAAGGGTTCATAAAACTGTCCCTCCCTTTGCATGTCCATTGCAAATCCAGACCGCTCACACTTCTAAACAAGCAGCTGTAAGCCCGTGGTTCCCATGACTCCTTTCTAGAGTTCAATGATTTGCTAGAATGGGTCATAGAACTCAGGGAAATATTTTAGTTCCATTTACCTGTTAATTATAAAGGGTATAACTCAGGAACATCAGATGGAAGAGATGCATAGGGCAAGGGATGGAGGGTGTTTGTGTGTGTGTGTGTGTGTGTGTGTGTGTGTGTGTGTGTAGACTTCCCATGATGCCTCTGAGTATAACTCAGGAATGTCAGGTGGAAGAGATGCATAGGGCGAGAGATGGAGGGTGTGTGTGTGTGTGTGTGTATACTTCCCATGATGCCTCTGGGCATAATTCCCAGCACCAACACAGAAGTTCATCAAATCTCCTTCTTCAGAAATTGTTACAAAGTTTAATCTCCAGTGCTCCCTGTCTTCCCAGAAGTTGAGAGGTGGGGCTGAAAGTTCAACCCTCTAATCCCTTGGTCTTTCTGGTGACCACTCCAACCTGATGCTGTCTAAGGGTCCACCATGAATCACTTATTAGCATAAACTCAGTTGTAATCCAAAGGGCTTGTTATGAATAACAAGAGACATTTTATTACTCAGAAAAATCCAGGGGTCTTAAGAGATCCATGCCAGGAACCAGGGACAAAAATCAAATATGTTTCTTGTTATACCACAGAATTTACTGAGGGGAGCCCTTGTAAATCCATCTCCTTTGTGTTGAGACCCTACAGGGATGCTTGCAAACAGTAAGGCTGGGCTGTAAGTTATCTTTCTCAGGGACTAAGCCTTGCTTTACACCATCTTATGACTCTAATGTTAGACTAAGATAGACTCTAATTGCTGGTTCCCTGAACTGCTTTACAGAAGCAGTGTACATTTTAGTGGTGAACGTTAACATCATCCAAAAGCACAAATTATGTCTACAATATATTATGGCACAATTCCAAACTCTTAATTTAAAAAAAATTGGGGCCAGGTTTGGTCTCTCAGCCTGTAATCCCAGCACTTTGGGAAGCTAAGGTAAGTGGATTGCCTGAGCCTGTACGTTCAAAACCATCCCTGGCAACTTGGAGAAACCTCGTCTCTACAATAAATAAAAAATTAGCCAGGCGTGGTAGCATGCATGCCTGTAGTTCTGGCTACTTGAAAGGTTGAGGTGGAAGGATCACTGGAGCCCAGAAGGTTGATGCTGGGATGGCCGTGAGTATGCCACTGCACTCCAGCCTGGGCAATGGAGTGAGACTCCAACTCAAAAAAAAAAATTGGATAGAGAAAAAATCTGGACAATGTTGCAATGAAAACCCAGAAAGCAGCAGATATAAGAAGTACGTGCACAGGGGAACAATAGATCAGATACTGATTGATAATAACTATAGTGATAAGTTAAAGAAATAAAACAAGAAAATTATGAATTTTTGGCAAAGACAGGAAAATCATAAGAAAGAATATTATAGAAACTGAGAGATACAATGATCAATATTAAAAACTCAGTGGATGAATTCAGTAATAGATTAAATGCAACCAGAAGGGAACCAGAGCTTTGAAATATTGGTCAGAAGAAGATATTCAGAATGAAATGTGATGAGTGACAAGAAGTTTGAAAATAAAAAAGAGAGGCTAAGAGACATAAGAAAACACAGAGATTATCTGAAACTGGAGTCTCCAAGCAAGAACGGAGCAGCATGGAGAAGAAGCAATATTTGATAAGCTCCCCTGAGAATGTTGTAGGATTCATGGAAGATATCAAACCATAGACCCATGAAGCCCTACAAATAAACAAAGGCCCCAGGAAAACAAGTAAAGATGAAACCACACATAAGCATATCAGGTTAAAACTTCTGTAAACCAAAGGCAAAGAAAAAGACATCTTAAAGGCAGGCAGACAAAAGACAGTACATTCAAAGGTGTCAAAATTAGACTGACAACTAAGTTCACAGGAGAAGCAATTATAGACAGAAGACAATGTAATGACACAGTCCTTTAACGTGCTGAAAGACACTAACTGCCGATCTAGAATTCTATGAGCAGTGACTATTTTCAAGAATGAAATTATTTTTAACAAATAAAAAATCAGACAACTCATCTTGAGCAGGCCTTAATTAAGGGAAACACTCAGATGGAGAAGTATGTGTGTACATATAATATATATATATAATTAAAATGCACAGCAGTAATAGCATATAAGTCAGTACAAGAACAAATGGAGATTCAGTATTCTTAGATTTTTGCATTGTCCAAAAAAAGATAAAAGTACCAACTGACAATTAAACTTTGATAAGTCAAGGATGCAGATTATAACCTCAAATGGAACCACTAAAAGGACAGTAAAGAATATTTGTAACAATCAAGCAAAAAAAGAGAAAAGAAAGAAGTTTAAAAAAAAAAAAAACTCAATAAATCCAAAGGAAAACAAAAAGGGGAGATAAAGAAATGTAGATAGCCGGAACAATAGAAAAGACTTAATAATCCAATTCACTTAAAACCTAATATGTCTGAATTATATTTACTATAAATAGACTATATTCTCTCATAAAAATAGCAATATTCTGCTTCAAAAAGACATAATAAAATATAAGGCGACAAAAAGTTTGAGCATAAAAGTATGAAAAAAACACCATGAAGATGAACACAAGAAAACTTGCATAGTTATATTAATATCAAACAAAGTAAATATAAAGTAAAAAGCATTATTTGTGCTATAGAAAGGCTTTTAATAATGAGAAAAAATCCATTTATAATGAAAGGGTAAAATTTATGTTTTTATAAATAAATTTTATAAATAGTTTCAACTATTTCAAAGCAAAACTAATAAAACTATAAACATAATTTTAAAATTTATAATCAACTTGAGAGATTTTAAAACACTGTTCTCAGTAACTTAAAGAACAAGAATAAAAAATAAGAAGAGCCAAGACACTTTTGTAAAACAAGGTAGAAAAATTGCTTTACTATGTACTGAGCTACAGTGATTAAGACAGGAGTTGGCCCAAGACCAATAAAATAGAGTGGAGTCTAAGTGCATGTATAGACACTTGATTTATGAAAACAGATAACACTGCAGAACAGTGGCAAAAAAATGATTTTTTTCAAGCAACAGTGTTGAGTCAAATAGATTTCTTTTTGGAAACAAAATGTAACCCATAGGCCATGCCAAAAAAAAAAGCAAATTTTAGGTGGATTGTAGCTCTAAATACAAAAGATTTAGGGAATAATGAAAGAAAATATCCGTGAGCATGAGATAGAGAACATTTAGAAAAACAGTACACAAATGCATTAAACATAAAGAGAATGGATAAAATAAACTATATTAAAATTAAGAAATTTTGTTCATTAAAAGATATTGTTAAGAGAGTGAAACAACTCGCAGACTACATGAGGGCCCTTATAAATCAATATAAATTATATAAAGGACAATTATAAAGGATCATAAGAACTATATTAAAATTAAGAAATTTTGTTCATCAAAAGATATTGTTAAGGAAGTAAAACAAGTCACAGACTATATAAGGAGTCTTACAAATCAATATAAATCATATAAAGGACCCTTATAAATCAATATAAAAATAAAGGCAAACAACCCAATAAAAAGGGTGTAAATTACTTGAATAGATATTCCATCAAAAAAATTCCAAGCGTTAGAAACATAAAATGCTCAACTTTACAGTATATCAGGGAAGTGAAAATGAAAACTATAATATGACACTAGTTCACATCCACCAGAATAACTAAAATTAAAATTTCTGATAATATCAACTCAAACTTTTGTATACTACGGGTGGGAGTGTAAACTAGTACAGCCACTTTGGAAAACTATTTAAGTTTATCTATTAAAGTCAAATATATCTAAAAATCTAGCATTTTCTTTCCTAAATGTACACACTGCAGAAACACATTCACAAGCTTAGCAAGAGACAACTACAAGAATATTCACAGCAGTATTATTCATAAGAGCCTCTGAAAGGAAGCAATCTGAAGATTACTGATGTTAAAAGGGACAATTGCATTTGATATAATAAATAAAATACGATATAGCTAAGAAAAGGAACAACCCAATCTCCATCCAGCAAATGGATGGATCCTACAAACATGATGTTGAATGAGAGAAGCCAAGTACAAAAGAATATATACTTTACGGTTAGTAATGGAAGGGAGTGTCAGGAAGTGTCTAAATTATTTGCAGTATTCTATTTCCTAACTGTGTGATGGTTAATTGGATATTACTTTGTGATAGTTTATTGAGCTGTAATAATGTATGTTTTCTGTGCTGTTTGATACTTGGTTTACGACGTTACTTGTTGAGATCAGACAACTAGGTGCGTGAACTTCCCACCGCGTGCTTACGTTGGCAGCACTGTACAAATGACTGTATTGGAACCCCCTCCCTACTCACCTGATCTGGCCACCAATGACTTTTTTCTTTACCCGAAGATAAAGCAAATATTGAAAGGAAGATACATGATGACATTCAGGACATCAAGGGTAATACGACGACAGCTCTGATGGACATTCCAGAAAGAGTTCCAGAATTGCTTGGATGGGTGGACTAGGTGCTGATGTTAGTGCGTAGCATCCCAAGGGAAGGACTTCCAAGGTGACTGTAGTGATATTCAACAATGAGGTATGGGGCATTTTTTCTATGATGAGTTTGTGAACTTAATTGTCAGACCCCATACATTTTGATTTTCTAAAAGTTTTACAAAAAAAAAAAGGAAAAAGGCAGTTAAATAGGTTTATTCACTTTACGACTTCTGAGAGAGTTCAACATGCATTGAATCCTCAAGGGGGGAATATTGTATGTAATATATCCCCAACTGATTTGACCACAAACTTTCCTGACCACGTCAAAATCTCAGATTCCCATTGAGTAGTTTGGGAATCTCTGAATTACCCCTTTTTTCATAAACAACCATAGCACCTTTATGCTAGTATAGCTTGTGATATTGTGAAATACATATTCGTTCCCATTTCCTGACTTACAGTTCCTAAAACTCTTGTAGATTTGGGTGCTAGGAGACTCTCTTGTGCTAATATTTAGTCTTTGACCTTGTTTCCTGATGCAGAACTGCTAAGACCTTTGTCATTTCCTGAATGATGGGAGCATCTGAAATAGAGCTCTCTTGGAGTTTCCTGGGTGACAGAAGAATCTTTTTTTAATGAGGTGACTCTTGGTGGGCCCCTGAATAGCCTCAGGATGGGAGCTGTTGCCAGGGGAACCAACCACTTGATTAGAGGTTTGGAACTTTCAGGCCCAACTCCCAACTTCCTGGGAGAGGAGCGGGGTTAAAGGTTGAGTTGATCACCAGAGGCCAGTGACGTCATTCATCATGCTTATGTAATGAAGCCTCCTTATAAAGCCCCAAAGTAAAGGATTCAGATGAGCTTCTGGATAGCTGAGCATGTAGAGATCTCTAGAGAGTGTGCCCAGAGAGGGCATGGAGGCTCTGCGTTCCCTCCCCACATGCTGCAGTATGTATCTCTGCACCTGTCCATCTGTAGCCTTTGTAACATTCTGTATAACAAATGAGTAAATGTAAGCAAGTGTGTCCCTGAGTTCTGTGAGCTGCTCTAGCAAAGTGATCAAACCTGAGGAGGAGGTCATAGGAGCCCCAGTTTATAGCTGGTCAGTCAGAAGAACAGCTGACAACTTCTTATACCACTTGCAACTGGCATCTGAAGTGGGGGAAATCTTGAGATGGAGCCATCAATCTGTGGGTTCTGACACTATCTACCTGGAGATAGTGTCAGAACTGAATTAGGAGACACTGAGCTGGTGTCTGCTGGAGAATTGCTTATTGATGTATGGGGAGAAATCTCCACACATGTGGTGTCCGAAGCGTTGTGTTGAGTGACATTTGGGAGTATTTCCTATTCTTAATGTAGTTATTAGACATCAAGGACAAACCTTATTTGATAAATGTGTGGCAGCCTTGATAGAATGTTGTTCTCAAGGTTAATAGCTACAGTGGCATCAGTAATCAACCAGTCTTTAATAGACAAGATGCAGCCTTGGAAGCTGTAACAAAAATACCCAAAATAAGAGTGATATGCTCAAACAAGATCATTCATTTTTCTCTAAAGTTTGAATCGCAGCCCAGAACTGGTAGGGTGGTCCCACCATCATCAAGGGCTCAGGCTCTTTCAGGCATCTGGTTCCACCATTCTTTCCATGTGAGGGTTCCTTCTCCTGGTCCAGGATGGCTCTTGGAAATCCATCCATCATCCTTGCACATTTCAGCCAGTGGGATTTAGGGAAAGGGGAAAAGGGAGGAGGACACACCATTATTTTTAGAGCTATGACTTAGAATGTACATATGTATTTCTGCTTACTCACCATTGGTCATGATTTGGTCTCATGGCCACACCTAACTGCAAGGGAGGCTGGAAAATGTACCACTGCCAAGCTAATGTATTTAAGAAACATTCTGATGGTTCATTGTCAAAGCCTAAGCAGGCTGGTGGATGTACAATCTTCAGCCACCAGTTCTTGGCAGGCTCCTAAACAACCAGGAGATGGAAATGGGCCAATGAGAAACAACACGCTGGTCTTAAGAAAACAGAAACTTAACCAGTGAAGGGAACCTGGGATAACCTTTTAAAGGAAACAAATGGAACTTAGGTGACGTCTGGAAAGACTGTACACCCCATAGTACTCAGCCAATGAAGAACTGGGGGAGGAATTTGCATGCTAGGGAATAAATTGCTTGCTGAAGCTGCCCTGGGTGTGCCTGCCTACCAGATACCCCATCTTGCAAGACCGCCATCACAGTCTCACTTCTGCTGTACTCCATGTCTCCATGTCCATCCTTTGATTTTTGGATGGGTGAATTTGTTTCTTACATGTATAGGTTTATTATACTAAGGGAAGAAAGAGGCATAGGGAGTGGGGGAGGGGGAGGTCTTTGATCCTTCCCTAACTAAATACCTTTGGAAGGAGTTTAAAATGATATTTTATTGGTATAGTGTACGTACAGGATCAGTGCTAAAGTGCTAGGAAATTAGAGTCTAGTTGACAGTGAAAAGACCGCCAAGAAAGGAACAACGGTTCCCAGTTTCAGTGGGAATCTCATTGAGTCAATGAGATTCTTGTTAGTTCTGTATGTTAGAAGAGAGAGACAATTTTGAGAATGCTCCGTTTTGACTCAACACCCAGGCAGCTGATTCATAAGGAAAGTGCTGCAGAGAAAGTTTTGGCCAGATGACCAATACGCGTTGAATCCCTTTTGTGCAAAACAGTGGAGTGTATTGGAAACAGCAAGAGTTCTGGGACGGAAAGCCCAGGGTGTACACTTTGACCTTGCCCCTTCCTAGATGTGAGATACTGCATGATCTTCTAACCAGAAGCAAAGCCTCCCAATGTCTGGGCTTTTCCTCTGAGTATTTTTGTTGGTATTGGCTACCTCTTCAAATGAGTCTAATTTCTGCGTATAAATGTTGCTTCTTCTCCTGTAACCCTGCTGCTGTAAGACACCTAATTAACAGCCTCACTTTCAAAGGCACCTAACAAAAGCCTCCCTGTGTGTCTCCGCACAAGGACTCTCATTAGTGAAGCTGGGTCGGGTGATTATTTATACCACTTCTATAATTAAAAATTCTGAAAGCTAATTACAATTATCCATCAGTATTTCAACATGCTGGGGCTGAAGATCTTAACCTTCCTTGCAGCATTGTTCTTCCTTCTCTCCTCATTCTAATCTCATTTTTGGGCTCTCTCTTGCTTCCCTTTTGAAGACTCTCCAGCCCTCGGAGCCCGATTGTTTGTTTTCTGTGCAGTTCCTCAAGCTCCCAGCTGTCAGAGAGCTATTTGTTTGTCGTCTTTGAAATAGAAAGGGAAGAGCCCACACTTGCCTCGTCCCAGTACCTCCTCTCTCCAAATAAACATTTGCAAGACGGGAGCCTCAGCTTGCAGCCAATGTGCCTGTTCTGGTTCCGCCTCTGCCTGCTCCTCTTGTCCTTCAACTAAAGGGTTCTCCAGTGCCACCTGTCAGGGCCTCTAGGTATCTCCTGTAAGCACCGCATGTAATTAGTAGCCATTAGTTCCAGCAGTGGTTCAAACAGGGAGGAAAACCAAAATATCAGAAGTTCCATTTAATTAAAGTGACTGCGTTGAGAGGACTAGTCTGACATTCTTTTGCAAGTAATGAGTGAACCCTAGACGAAGCGACATAGAGAAGTTTTAATCCGGGAGAAGCATGTTGGTTACATCATCATCACCATCATCACGACACCACCATCCTCATAATCATCCCCACACACTGGTGTTCGAGTCCCTCCCACTGAGTGTACACGACCTCCTGCCGTGGGCATGGGAGCTCACGCTGACATGGACGCTCTCCAGGCCTGTTCTAAGCACCAGCCATATGCTATTTCACATGACAGAAGTGCTTCTGGAAATTGTCCTGTAGATTGCATTTCAAATGCCCCAAGGAAGCTGAATTTTTCAGTCTTATGTGCCTGCAGTGGCTTCTGGTTTAAAGTGACATCTGGCAAGGAGCTTCTCACTAAATGAGTCTGGATGGCACTAAGAAGGAAGAATATTCATGCCACCACCAAGAGTTGAATTTGGTCATTAACATTTTTGCTAAAATCTAGGAAAAAGTGTCTCTACTTTCAAGGCTAATGATAGAGGATTGAAAAGCACAGTCAGTGAGTCAACTTTGCAGGATCACTCAAAATTAATAAGCAAGACGGCTTGGCTGAAAGTGACTGGCAACTTCTACCTAAATGCCTTCTGCTTTATCAACTAGAAAATTAGACATCCCTGTACTGTACTGTGGGGGTGCTGCTTTTTCCAGGCACCAGAGGTGTTTCTACCATCCCTCGCAGGAACTGCCATTTCTGTAAAATGAGAGAAGGAAGTAGGGAAGGCAAAAGGTGGAATTTGCTCCGGTTGTAGATCCCATAGCCCGGCAGGTGTTGACCACAGGTAACAAACATGAGAGAAAATTCCAAGCCGGGTGCGGTGGCTCACACCTGTCATCCCAGCACTTTGGGAGTTGGAGGCGAAAGGATTGCCTGAGCAACATGGCGAGACCTCGTTTCTATAATAAATCAAAAAATCAGCCAGGCGTGGTGGCACATGCCTGTGGTTCCAGCTACTTGGAATGCTGAGAAGGACCACCTGAGCCCAGCAGGTCGAGTCTATGGCGGCCATGAGCGTGCCACTGCACTCCAGCCTGGGCGACAGAGCGAGACTCTGACTCAAAAAGAAAAAGAAAAGAAAAAGAGAGAAAATTCCATCTCAACATAGAAGAGATACTTTACAAGAAAGATACTGGGAATTTGATTATAATCTATGCTCATTTCCCTGCCTTCCATCTGTACTCTTTAGGATGAATTCCAAATTACACTTAGGTCGAGAGAGAATGGGATTGAAGGCAGTGCAACATGTTTGCATGTGAATACGAGGCCAGTGAAAATTCTCCTAGCTTGAGAATTAGTACACAAATATGAGAAGAAGATTTTGATTATAGTTGACAAAATTCTGTCTTTTCTTGTCACAGGAGTGTACGCCTCCATTGTGTTTTACTGAGACAAGGTCATGTGACATGTACCGGCCAATGGAAGGCGAGCAGAGAGTTATGTATCACTTTTGATCATAAGCCCCAGGAATGAGCATGTGATTAGTCACTACATCATCTACACTGCTACAGCCACTATGATAGCCAGCAATGTTGTGAGAGAATGACAGAAAGCAGAGCCTCGGGTGATTACTAATAGATACGTAACATGAGAGAGAAATAAGCTTGTTTTATGTCACTGAGATTTAAGGATTGTTTTTACCACAAGATAGCCTAGTCTAACCTGACTGATTTGGTATACAACAGACATTTGCAGAGTGAAGTACACCTGGACAGAAAAAAAAAAATACCTGGACGATACTAGTGAATCAAAGCTACGGTAGCTATTTTAGCATCAAATGAAACAGGCTTGCTGACAAAACCAAAGACAAGAGAGAACATCTTAAACTAGCAAAGAGAAGAGATAGATGACTTAAGCCCAGTGATGATGGAATAATATCTTCCATGGTGGTTACAGCAAACATAGAATACTGTATGACATACAAATATGCTTCGCGAATGAGGATGGGCAAATGACAAGATCAGAAAAAAATTAAAACCAGAAAATGTACTCCTAGCAAACTCTTAAAGGATATATTTCTGAAGAAGAAAGAAAACTCCAAGTGGTTGGTCTAAAATGAAGATGAAATAAAGACCAAAATGCGATAAATCTCAATAAACATTGACTATAGAAAGTAATAACTGCATTTTGTGAGATTAAAAATATGTGGAGTCAAAATACATGAAAAATGTAACAAATAACAGATTATTAGATTAAAGTGTTCTAAGGATTTTGTATTGTTCAAGATACAGGGAAGTCATTGATTAATTTTATAATTCAGAAATTTCTGCAATAACCACTAAAGGAATTGAGATACAGCATGTAACTCTCAAAGTTGAGGGGGAAAAAAGAATAAGAAAACAAATCAATTCAAAATATTGTTTTAAAAAGGAAGATAAAATAAACATAGAACTGTCAGAAAATATTGGAAGAGTAAAATTATGTAATATAAAATGAATAGAAATATATCCATAATTATAATCCACATGAAAAAAATATTGTCCGATTTACTATTCGCAAGTGACGTACCTAAAATCAAAGATTGAAGTGATGTTACAAGTGTAGATAAAAGCACACCTGACAAATACTAATAAGTCAAGGCTGGCATCACTGTTTTAATATTAGACAGACTAAACATGAATGCAAAAACCATGACCTGAGAGAACATGAGTATTCACAGGGACATAAGATTCAGCTGATCAGGAAGGCATAAGGGTGCTAATTATGGACAGTCATCCTGAGACTCACCGTCTCAGTTACCTGCAGTCTACCACAGTTCAAAAACCTTAAATAAGAAAAGTCCAGGAATAAGCGTTTCACATTTCATGCTAAAATCTTGTGCCTTCCCACCCTGTCCTTCCTGAGATGTGAGTCATCCCTCTGTCCAGCATGTTCATGCTGTAGATGTTGCCTGTCCATTAGTCATCAACATGATCTGCTTCTGACATCCAACTACGGACATCCTTGTGGCTTGATGACCCAGCATCATCTGAAGCAGACGAGCTCTTGTCTCACTTAGTGTCTAAGTCAATGGTAGCCTAATGCTATGTCTCAATGCCTACATCACTTCATCTCATCACATAGGCACTGCATTCTTTCACATCTCACAGGAAGAAGGATGAGTGCAGCACACTAAGATATTTTAAGAGAGAGACACCACATCCCCATAACTTACTACAGTGCATTGTTATAATTGTTTTGTTTATTACTAGTTATTGTTAATCTCTTACTCCGCCTAATTTATACATTAATCTTTACTGTGGGATCAAGTTTGTATGTATATACATTCTTTTCCTGTATATACATACAAACATTGTATGCATAGAGTTTGGCACCCTCCATGGTTTCAGGCATCCGCTGAGGGTCTTGGAATAGATCTCCCGTGGATAAGGGGGACTACTGTATGCACCTGATAACACAGGGCTCAATACATAAAACCCAAACTGGAAAAAACAAAACAAAAATAAATAAATACAAGATTTCACTGAGATTTCTAACAATTCATTTGGGAATTAATAGAATAATCTGACCCCTCCCCCCAAAAAATAGTTTGTATGTAGCTTAGTTGAATAAGCTGATTTTAAAAACTTGATCTAATGAACATATAGAACACTGCAATCAAGAAAGCATAGTCTTTTTCAAACACATAAACTAGTCAACTAAGCCTTAACAAGTAACAACAAGTTGATATCTTATGGACTATGTTCTTATAAACAAATGAGTACTAGAAATCAATTTTTTTTTTTTTTTTTTTGGGTTAGAGTCTCACTCTGTCGCCCAGACTGGAGTGCAGTGGCCGCTCCCGGCCACCGCAGCCTCGACCTGCTGGGCTCCGGCAATCCTTCCGCCTCAGCCTTCC
>CAUYQG010016717.1:0-14697 GCA_963574415.1 Tarsius wallacei
GCAGCATTGTTCACAATAGCAAGAACCTGGAAGCAACCATGCTGTCCATCAAAAGAGGACTGGATTAAAAAAATGTGGTACATATACACAATGGAATACTACGCAGCCATAAAAAAGAATGAAATCATGAATTTTGCAGCAACCTGGATGGAACTAAAGTCCATAATACTGAGTGACCTCTCACAGAAACAAAAAACTAAGTATCACATGTTCTCACTCATATAGTAGACCTTGATCATCCAATGTATTACCACAAGAAAATGACTGACAGGGGTGGGAAACTATGGGGGGGAGGGAGAGGGCGATGGGATTAATGGTGGTAAATATCTGTCTGGGGATGGGGAGACACCTCTTATCATCAAGGGTGCCTGAACGAAGCATTTTGGTATGCCTAACCCCTAACTGTACCCCACAATACCATAATAAAAAATAATAAATAAATAAATAAATAAATAAAAATAAAAATAAAAATAAAAAAGAAAATTCAAACTTATACATTAAGCAAGAAAAAGAATGAAAGTGCATAACAATTGGAAAGAAAGAAAAAAATCTATTTTTATAAACAACAATATTATATACAAACAAAATCTGGGAAATATACAAAGAAATTGCCCAAACTGAAAAGTAAGCTTATTAAGTTTCAGAAAACAAACTCAACACATAAACGTTAATCATATTTCTAGACACTAGCAATGTTGGAATCCACCAGAAAAATACCATTTGAGTCAGCTTAGCGATTATAAAATTCTAAAATTAAAAATAAATATAAAAAATGAAAAGAGATAAAATTTTTAAGATATCTATATTAATAGAGAGTCTGAGTTTATTTTTCAGAGGTTCATCATAGTAATAACATCAATTCTTTCAAATTGTCAACAGATTTAAATTCAATTTCAACCAAAATTTGAGCAGGATTATCTTGTAGTTATAGACAAACTGATTCTAAAATTTGTATGAATAAGTAGAAATAGTAAAATAGTAAAATAATTTTAAAGTACATAAATTTTTATCTTAATGTAATGCTGTAGGAATCAAAAGAACATGCTATTGGTGAAGGGAGATACACACACAGATCAATAGAACAAAATAGAGATTATTCAAAGTGCCACACAAAGATGGCTAGCTGATTTATAACCAAGGTGCAAAAACAAAATAAAGATGGTTATCTTTACAATAAAATTATGTTGGAACAGGTAGACATCAACATGTATGCTCTTGGTTCTTAATAGTTGTTTCTTTTTTTAATCAACTAAAATAAATACTACATATAAAGGTAAAACATAAAATTATAAAAATTTTAGAGGTAAACATGGAAAAAATTTTTCTAATCTGGCGTTAGGCAGAGTTCCTAAACATGACACCAATAGTATAAACCATGGGAAAAAATTATAAGTTAAATTTTATTAAAAAATCTTTTTTTCTGAAGACTCTGTTAAGAGAATAAAGAAAAATCTATATGCTGAAATAAGTTAGTTATTTTCTGTTCAATCATCAGTACTTATTTTAATTCTGAGAGTGATGTCTCTTGCCTAACACCTTGTATAAGTCTCCTAATAGGTTTTTGTTTTGTTTTCACTTTATCTCCGCATCTCTTTATACATATTTTCTAATCAACAGGCCGATGAATGTCTTAATAGTTTACTTGGATATTAGCTCCCTATTGTTTAAAGTCTTTTAATAAATTTGTGTTGAAATGCAAAATCAAGTAAAGAAACTATAAGTCCTTATATGAAGCTCATGCCAACTTCTCAGATCTTATTTTGTGCAGCTATCTTAGTTGCTGCTTACTTGCCTCTCTCTTTAATTACTTTCTTTCATTTTCCTGATTAAGGGAAGCTATTGCTCTTTCTTTGTTAACCCAAGTGTCCTCACTATGTTGATTTCCACTTGTTATACTCCCCTACGCCTACACCCTGACTCTCTCACTAGTATTCAACACACATTTGCTAACTGTATATCTGACAAAGGCTGAACATCTAGGATCTACAAGGATCCCAAACATGCTGGAAAGAAAAAAACAAACAGACTCATTACAAAGTGGGCAAAAGGTATCCACAGACACTTCTCAAAAGAAGACATACGAGCAGTCTACACATACATGAAAAAGTGCTCAGCCTCACAAGTCATCCAAGAAATGTAAATTAAAACCACACTGAGATACCACCTAACTCCAGTCAGGATGGCCATCATCTATAACTCAAAAAACAACAGATGCTGGAGAGGATGCAGGGAAAAGGGAACACTTCTACACTGCTGGTGGAAGTATAAACTAGTACATTGTATAGCACTCATGTCATTTGAATGAAATTTATCCCATCTCAGACATAAGAGGAGGTCCTCACTAGCTTGTGGTAATAAATATTAATTCAAGGTGAGAGGATTGCCTGACCCCACAGGTTCAAGATCAGCCTGGGCAACATGGCGAGACCTCGTCTCTACATAAATCAAAAAATTAGCCTGGCATGGTGGCTGATGCCTGTGGTTCCCACTACATGGAAGGCTGAAGCAGAAGGATTACCTGAACCCAGTTGGTTGAGTCAGAGGTAGACGTGAGCATGCTACTGCACTCTAGTATGGGTGACAGAGAAAGACTCCAACTAAAAAAAAAAAAAAAAAAAAAAAAAGAAGGTATATCACTCAAATATAGTTGGTTTCAAAAGTGTTGATCCACAAGGACGCTCACCAAGATCACTTCTAATTACTATAATATTAGATTTCCTTCTAAAAATTTGTCAGCATGAAGATTGTATATTTAATATGTTAAAATGTATTATGTGCAAGAGTCAAAGAAAGTACCTATAGTGTATTAGATAACATGACAATAATATTAATTTTTTATCTCTACAAACGTGAATTAGAGAATTTCTATTGTATCATGTTACCATGGTCTATTATTTTTATGTATAATTCTGTGTTACATAAAGTGAATTTCATAACTGACACTCGTACCTCAGTGAATTTTATATATTGCATACATAAAAAATAATAAAAGACAAAACTATCAGAAAATGAATAGTATAATCCATATATGTAAGAGAAGGACTTTTTAAAATAGAAAAATTCCTTTTATAAATAATTTTATCTACTAAATCTAATTAACTCTGGAGAGGAGGTTTTATTGTGCTGTAATGTAGAGGAAAGACCAGCAATGACTTGTATGATGCAAACAATTAGTTTTTCCAAGATTCTCTTCTTTTAAAACTGCAAAACTTCTATTCAATAAACAATAAACTGGACCGTTTTTGAAACTAATCATTCAACAATTTGTTTGGGTGGCTATTCTCTTTTGTGCTAAAAATTGAACGTGCAGGATATCAGTTGTTTGCCTTAAAAGTTTGTAGATGTTGGTCTCACATACAATTTAATTTTGTTGCTATAGCAATTGCTACAGGGCGGAAAAAATAAAAGGAGAAAAACTAATCTGCCTTATAGTTTAGACTCCTAGAGTGCACCCCCTGAGTGTGAGTGCAATAATTAAGTCTTGTTTACTGTGTTTTCTATAAAACCTTTGAAGTCTCTGATGATATCATCACTGCCTGATTGATTTTTCAGGTAAGGGAAACAACCAAAATTAATTACCTTAATCTTCACTCAAGGACAACACAAACATTTTCAACTGAAGCAAATTGCTACATTTTCATTTTTAAACAGCTGGACATTTTGAATTTCATTTTCATTTCCTTTTCCGTATTACAAGAAAACACATTCTCAGGGTGGAGAAAATTGTTGTAATCCACAGGTTGAGATTTTGGATGTGGAGCAGGAAATGAAGAGAACAAAAGGATTTGCTCTTAAATTAATGCACCTTTCCTCCTGATACAAAGTGAAAGCAGGAAAAGAAAATGCTTTTCATATCAAGAAGCTGTGTTTAAAGGAAGATATAGTTTAAACTGGATCTAACATATTACATTCTAATGGCAAATGCTTTTGAAAAATAATTTTAAATTTTTCTCTGATTTTAATGCAAATAATTTAATACCTATAATAATAATCTATAAAGTGGTGTATAGGACTATTCTACAACAACAACAACAAAAATATGAATTTGTAAATTTATTCGTCTTTTACAAATGTGTAGCTACTGCCATTTTCACATAAATGGAGATAAAAATTTTGCATATATTACATCATGGGCATGAGGTTTTATTGATTGATCAAAGAAAAAATAATTTCTGCCTCAGGAAAATAATCAACTCTATGTAATCAGTACCGATGTATGCTAACTTTTATTATAATTATATAAAACCACATACAATGTTTCTTCAATTCACCCATTATAGTTTTGCTTGGTCTCAATGTCAGTTTTATTTTATACCCTTAAACAACTACTTCTATTCTTGCCACTATCTTGTTAAGACTGTGTTTTTCCATAAAACAGAATGCCTAGCTTTTCATTTTCTAGACAAAATGGAGAACATTACCTATGTTATTTTCTAAAACCCACTATGCTGTAATTACATAATGTTTATAGCAATGCCTATTATCTTATTATTTTCTTCATGTCACAGGAGGAGAACTCTCTCTGTTTGAAGGCAATCTTCACATTTTATTTTATGCTAACTAAATTTATTAATTCCTTATTTCTCTGAAGACTATAGATAAGTACAAAATCTCTTTTTCTCCCCAAATTGTAATTTTATCCAGCTCTCCTTTTCCACATATATATCCTTTTCTTTATTAACCACATTTGTAACTAGATAACGTTCACTACTAAGTCCCTGAAGGAAGGTGCATGACCTAAATTGTTTGCTTTTTCCTAAAAATGCTAAATATATTCTGCATAATATAAAATAATTTCTAGTCTTTTCTTAAGCATTCTTTGAAGATCTTTTTAACCTCATTTAGATTTTTTTTTTTCAATTGGGCTATACAGGTTGATTTAAAATTTATCTAAAATTATTTTTTACTTCTACATTAATTCTTAACTAAAGTTAATTCTCACTGATTATTTTTATTTAACTCTTTCTTTCCATTATCTCCTCAAGTAGAAAGAATAGTATAATCTTAGATTGAGAATGATTCTCTAAATCAACATGCAACATTGAGTTCAATCTCCAAAATCTACTGAACAGTAGACTTAGTAGATTCTGAGGCTAATTACTGTTTTTTAAAAATTATTATTTAGAAACTGGTGATAACAGTTATTTAGGATAATCTCTGAGCTTATCTTTCAAACGAGTATACTTTTGAAGTGAAAGAGACTTTTTAAATAATTACATCAAAGTAACAAATTAACACAAGGACGGATAATCATCTTATTACTCTAGCCAGTTTTAATTTTTTTCTAGGTTTAAATATTCTCTCTGTTTGAGAAAGCCATTTTTTTTTTTTTTTTTGAGTCAGAGTCTCATTCTGTCACCCAGACTGGAGTGCAGTGGCCGCTCCCGGCCACCGTAGCCTGGACCTGCTGGGCCCCTGCGATCCTTCCGCCTCAGCCTTCCAAGTAGCCGGAACTACAGGCGCGCACTACCACGCCCAGCTAATTTTTTGATTTATTGTAGAGTTGAGGTCTCGCCAACTTGCCCAGGCGGGTCTCGAACCCGCGGGCTCAGGCAATCCACTCACCTCAGCTTCCCAAAGCACGGGATTACAGGCTGAGAGAGCCATTTTTAATGATAGATCTTGAGTGGCTAACTGGGCCTAAATTTGAAATAAAGCTAAGCGGTCATTTGCTGACCAAAGGTCACACATGTACCCTATATTCTTCTTTTTTTTTTTTGAGTTCACTTTAAATCCTTTAACGAGAATCCATTGGAGAGCAACCCTATATTCTTGGAAAACATCTACACTTGCTTAATTTTGCGACTTTTATAACAACCTTCCTTGTTTACGTTCCTGAATCAACCAATAGACTGTGACCTGAGTCACAAGAAATCAGAATTTAACAAGTGTCAATCATTCAGAACTCAGAAAGCATCAATCCATCAAATCTAAGCAAGTGTGCATCCTTTATTTCCATAAGCAAACAGAGTGGAAATCTGAGTGGGGATTTTCTCTATAAAAGATAACCCTTTTTTTGCTCTCAGACTGTGTCTTTGTTTTGTAGGGAAGGCTTTATATCCTCAGTTTGTAAAATGTTTACTTGAATAAAGTCTCTTTGAATTTTCTTTAAATTTGTATATGGGCCAATTTGTTGGCATCTTATATACTTCTATTTCTTTGTATTTATGTAGACGATCTTTTGTGAGCTAAAACTTAAGAATAATAAAAAAACTGTATTTTAAATTTATAAGAAGTCATAAATGTATACAATGCCAACATCAAACTTGACTTTTTTCCAAATGTCTATTAGATCACTATTTATCAAATTAAATGATTCATAAGTATTCATAAATTTTATTAAAACATAAAAAACTTTTATAACTTGATTGCAGAACAAACTACTTTAAGGTTTTCTTTTAGAAAGAGCCAATTTATATAAAAATAGAAGTCACATTCATACTACAAATTATTGCTGACTGTATGCTACATGTTTAAACATGATAAGTTAGTATTTGTGAAGAGTATATTAGTCATAGAATGCTATTTAAAAAAATTCTGGAATCTAACAAATTTTAAATCAAATCTTAAAAAGACTGTCATTTGAAGAAATACCTAAACATTAATGTTCACTCATAAATTTCATTTCTGAAGTGTGCTCTTGTGTTTAATTTGAAAATGAAGTAAATTTGATAACACAAATTTGCTATATTTTAAAAAAACAGTGTAAACAATGATTAGACTGTGCTTACATGAGAGTAATCTGTGGATTATGCGTATTGTATGTATTCACATTGTGGCTAGAATAATATTAACTTATTTCCTAGCAATTATTTATTCATCAGCATCATGAAAATCATTATTAATTCCCCATACACCTTTATTCCTAATTAGTAACTAAAAATGTCAAAGCCAAGTGGGAAAAGCTGTACAAATTAAAAATAAATGAATTATTAGCATTAGTCACCAAATGGAAAGGAAACCAAAATTGCTTCTCATACATAGCATTGGATACTGCTAGCATTCATAATGCCTTTAATTATGTTTAGATTAGTAAATTTATAATAAATTTTCCTAACGGTGAATTTTAATTAGAGATGAGTTTTTAAAAATAAAAGAATGATTTCTGATTTGAATATATATCAACCCACTTAGCTACATATCTGTTTATCAATCTATCTATCTATCTATCTATCTATCTATCTCTCTCTCTCTCTCTCTCTCTCTCTATCTATGGTTCAATACTATTCATGGTTCCAATTCCTTCTGTTGTTGATTTCTAATACTATAAACATGAGACAATATGTTTTGTATAGTTTCAGCATTTTAAAATTTATTAAAACTTACAGTGTATGAGGTATATCATGGAGAATTTTTCATGTGTGCTCAAAAAATTGTTCATTCTGCTTTTAATGCATGAAGTTTTCTTTACATGTCTGTTAAATCAAGTTGACTAATAGTGCTGTTTAAGACTCCTATATCCCTGCTGAATCTCTGTCTAGTTGTTCTATCCATTATTGATAATCAAATACTGAATTCTTTATGATTGCTAAATTGTCTATTTCTCCCTTCAGTTCTGTTAGTATAGCTTCATGTACTTTGTGACTCTGTTGTAACTTGAGTAAATGTTTGTAAATGCTATAACTTTCAGGTGAATTTATCATTGTCCGTCCTTCTTTGCCTCTAGTAACTTTTTTTAATTCAATTTTATTTTTTCCTATTATAGTATAGTCATTCTAGCTCTCCTATTTTTTAATAGCATATATGTATAAATGTTCAGTCTATTTGTGGTTTTTAACCTAGGTTCATCTCTTGTAGATCTCAAAAACTTAGATCTTGTTTTTGGTTTTGTTTCATTTAATATGGCTTCTGTCTCATGAGAGAATTATTTAATCCAGTTACATTTTGAGTATGTCTTCTCATAAGTTTTGCCTTCATTTTTTAAATAATAAAAATCAGGTATCAATCATATTGTTTTGTCTTTTTACTAAGAATGTCATTCTTTCTTGCTTCATACAAAATTATATTTTGCGTGTGGTTTTCAACAGTTTGACTATGATGGGTCTAGATGCAAATTACTTTCCCTTTGTCCTACTTAGATTTTTTTAAGCTTCTTGGAATTATGAGTTAATGTTTTCCATCAGATTTCAGAAGTTCTGGATTATAATGTGTATATATATATATATGTATATATATATATTTTACTTTTTCTCTTCTCCTCTGATTATCTCATTAATTATATGTTGGTAAACTTAGTAGTTTTCTCTGTTTGCTAGTCTTTGTTTATTCATCTTCTTTTATTTTTCTGTTCTTTATATGACAGTTCATATTAATTTGTCATTAGGATCACTGATTTTTCTGTCATCTAAAATATATTTTTTGCAAATTTTTATTTACTTTACTTTTCAAGTACACAATTTCCATTGATTCATTAGAAAATTTGTATTTTCTTTAAAATTTTTATTGGATATTTCTTTGACATTATATTTTATCTTAATTTTAGCTGTCATATTCTTTATTTTTTTGCATATATTTATAATAGCAACTTACGCCCACACTGCTTCAGCAGTTACTGTTAGCTTCCCCCTCTGAGTATATAACAAATCTCTAATTTTTTTGCATATCTAATTTATTTGTTCTTGTTGAAAAGTTAATATTTTAAATATATATATTGAAACTCTGGATTCTAGTTTCCACTAGCATATGCTGCTGTTGCTGTTGCTGCTTTGCTGATTTGCTGGTTTGCTTGCTTATTTAGCAATTTGCCTGGACTAATTCTATAAAATCTGTCTACTCCATGATAGATAGCCACTGATATCTCTTTTTAGTTTTTTATTTCTGTGTGTGTGTGTGTGTGTGTGTGTGTGTGTGTGTGTGTGTGTGTTAAGACTGCTCTTTCCTAAGCATAAATTCTGTGTCAGCATTGTCTCGGGATAATTTTGAGTAAAGTCTTTTGTCTATGGATCTGTATGGTTGTTAGACACTCTTAAAAAAAAAAAAAAAAAAAGCTTAGGCAGTTTATAATTCTGCCCTAGTTTTTGCTTTCACCAAAGTTCACTCTGTCTCCTTTGCGTGCTCATATGACCTCATATTATGAAAGCAGGTATGGATTGCTAGAGCATTTTCTGTTCTCTTCTTAGTTTGCGTGCAGATGGCCAGGATATATCTGAGCTTAAACAAGAGCTGTTTCACTGCCCTCATTTCTCTGCTAAACTTTCTGGTTAGTCTGTCGGTCTTTTGATTGCCGCAAACCAGAATTGCAGCCTCAAGCTTGCTGAGACGTTAGCCTTCCAGGTTTATTTGACACTAATATTGCAACTGTTTCTGACAGAGGCCAGGGGCATCTGTTTTTACCACTCCCTGTTCCATATCAAGCAACTCCTTCCTGGTGGCAAAACTGGTGGGTTTTGTGGCTTGTGCAGATCTGCAAGGGCTACCACTCTAAAAGAGCTGGGGTAATGGGAATATCATCCTACTCTTATTTTCATCAAATAATGTATCTCTTTGACAGTAGCTGCAAATTCAACTAAACTATTATCAAATTCTAATTTCCTTGAGAGTAATCTCAATGTACTATCATCATCATGGAGATATTGTAGATATTTTATAAGTATTAAAAGAAAAACTATTCTAATCATGGTCAAATGTATTATGGCAGTATTACTAATAAATTTAGTCCAAGGAAGAGTCAAAGTTAAAATATACAATAAAATTAAAATATTACTTCTGGATAATTTTAAAATTCAGAAATTTCAGTAATTATTTACATTCTAATATCTCACTCATTATTATAGCCCTCCCTTAAACATTAACAATCAAAACTAATTTTGAATATACCTTGTTGCCAGATTTTCTTCATATAAAAACTTTATAAATATGAATATTTCTTCAGTGCTGGAATTGATATTGATAAATTTCATCTTGCTACAATGACAGCTCTAGATACTCAGAGAAACTACTCATCAAATGCTTACATTTTGATTAGTAAATTTTATTTATGTATTTATTTGTTTGTTTGTTTGTTTATATTTTTTGAGTTAGCATCTCACTCCGTCGACCAGGCTGGAGTGCAATGGCACACTCACGGCCACCCCAGCGTCCACTTTGTGGGCTCCAGCAATCCTTCTGCCTCAGCCTTGCAAGTAGCAGGAACTACAGGTGCATGCTGCCATGCCCAGCTAATTTTTTTCTATTTATTGTAGAGATGAGGTCTCGTCAATTTGCCAGGGCTGGTCTCAAACCTGTGGGCTCAGACAATCCACTAGCCTTGGCTTTCCAAAGTGCTGGGATTACAGGCTAAGCCGCAAAGCCCCGCCGAATTTTACTTTTTTAGGGATTCCTATTACACACCTATAGAAAATGATGAAAAATTGTATGTTAACTCTATACCCACTGTGTCTGACTAATCTGAATTCCTATATCCTGATGCATGCTGGAAACTATTTTTATGTTATATAATTTAATTTATTAATTTCCTGAAACATGTAACACTTTATAACTAAATTAGTTATTTGTGAGCCTAAATAATAATTTAGCACAATACTGAGCGAATCCTTGTAGATATTTGCTAAAACGTAACCATGTTTGGTACCATATAGGAGTTTTTTTTTTGCTTCAGTAAAAATAATGAGTTATAGTTCAGTTTCATGAAACTGCATCTTAGAGAATCCTGCATAGGTAAAGACTGCCTGTTTAGACCAAAGCTTCTTTTTGTTATAGAATGAGTGTCAGTCCAAGCGTCTATAGATGCCAGTACGTATTATTTTTTAAAGTGTTACTATTATTAGTATTAATGTAACAAGAATAAAAAGGACTTTGAGTGGGAAGAAAACTATTATATGGAACGCTTCTCCACATCTCTCCTTTTCCTCCAGTTCATTAAAAGTTTCACATATGCAAATTTTGCATAGACTTTTTGAATAACCAAATTATTTAGCGTAATAAATACAGGAGAATTTGATTTACCATGAAAGGGTTGTCAGCAAAAGACCCTTAAAGAGAGCAGTGATGCTGGAGAGGATCCAGGGAAGAGTAGGACAGGCATTGAATTAAAAAGCAGAAATTAGCCAAAACAAGCTCTGAGCTGGGTTTCTAAGTTTATCAGAATTATGATGGGAGATCTAATGTTTTACTTTAAAAAAAATTGTTTTGGCTTGTTCTGGTGTTACTTTTGCTGCATGCTGTATGTCTGGGATGAATTCTTCAGTACCAACCTCCCATTGCCTCAACAGTATCTACTGTCTATGTGTTATGAGTAATTCCAGAGGAAGTTTTAACATACGGAGGAAAGAAACTGCAATAGTCATAGCAGCTCTAGTTCATGAGGAATCAGGGAAAAGTGTCCCTTTATTTGTGACAAAAAAGAAAGAAGGAAAGAAGAAAAGGAAGGGAGGGAGGAAGGAAGGAAAAAAGAAAGAGAAAGATAAAAGTATAAAATAAGACTGAATAATTATCTTTAAAAAAAAAGTTATCTAATCTGTGGAGAATTATTCAGCTTTATTTTATATCTTCCTGGCATTTTTCTTTTTAGAATAGATGATACCATAATTCTCTACCTCACTATATAATAGAATATGCACACAAAACAATTAAATGCATGCTATTTTTACTTTACTAGTACAAGTTGATTGATTTCTTCAGTTAAAATCTGTAGATTTCTCTGTGATTATGGTAAATAAAATAATTCTGCATGTTCCATTTCTAAACTTTTGAAAATTGAAGGAATAAATTAACATTTCTCCTCTCATGATCAAGATCTCTAAGCTGTTTTTTTTTTTTTTTTTTTTTTAGTTGGAGTCTCACTGTTTCCCAGCCTGGAGTGCAGTGGCTGCTTCCAGCCACTGCAGCCACTACCTGCTGGGCTCTGGCGATCCTTCCACCTCAGCCTTCCAAGTAGCTGGAACTGCAGGCGTACGCTACCACGCCCAGCTAATCTTTGATTTACTGTAGAGATGAGGTCTCACCAAGTTGCGCAGGTGGGTCTCGAACCCGCGGGCTCAGGCAATCCCAAAGGTGTGGGATTACAGGCTGAGCCATCGAGCCCGGCTTAAACTGCTTTTTTCTACCTGCATACCAAATCCCTCCTAACTTGGTTTCACCAGTAGCCTGGGCTTTAGCCTAATTTTCTCTATTGCTTCTTTTTACGAAAACGATATCTAAATATGACAACCAGAGTCAATATTCTCCTTTAGCTACTGTTGAAAAGGTATACTTTTATTTTCTTCAAATGTATTGTTCTGTGCTCACATTCTTCACCTTTCAAGGAGAGGCCATAAAAAATAGAATTTAAGAAATACCTAATAAAAGATCTACTTGAAGATTTGGTTGAATAAATGGTATACTTTAAATAACAATTATACTCTTATTGTATATTCATGTATTACTACATTTGTCTGAAAATGTTATGATATAGAGGAAGTTTGTTTTCTGTTTTTTTCCCAGATCTCCTTGCTGATTTTTTATCCTGATGAGAGGAAGGTATTTTTAATTTTAAAAAATTCCAAGCTGTTAACTTATTTAAACCAGTACTGCTTTTACATGTGTTTAAGCTTTTTTGTGAGACTACATTCCTAATTCTACTTTTTGTAATTCCTAGCTTCATTATTTTTTAGCATTCATCAACTTTAGACAACTGCATAAGCATATGAGTTCAAGTTCTTTTATTAAAAGGCTAATGAAGGTATTGAGACTCCAGGGGATATTCTACAAAAAATGTTTGTTAAAATTTTACTTTCTTGAATGATATAAGTCTACTTTGATTTTTAACAATAGTAATTTGACACTTACTATGCATTTAATACAACAATGAGATAATGATATATTTCAAACATAAAAGACAACTCAGTTGGTTTAGCAATCTTTCATTACAGATTTTTTTCCCCCAAGCACTACAGGTATTATCTCATTCCACTACTAATCTTTTCACATATGAAGAACATGAGACACTGAAAAGCTGACTTCTACAAGGTGCAGGGCACTGATTACAATTTTTTGATTCATTTCAAAGTTTCTTTACATGCTAATGTGTGTGATTAATAACTATGCTTTTCAAAGAAAATGAGATAACAATAGAGATCTGTATGACTTGTAACTGCTATCAGAGAGCTATGAAGGAAGGGAAGCCACAGCATCTGCTGGTTGAGAAAGAATCAAACTCTTTAAACAGTTTGCTCATTAGGCACCCCTGAAGAATATTTAACACATACTACTTCACAGTCCTCACATGAAATAATGAAGTTAAAACTTCTGGGAGTAAGCTTAGGTATCGATTTCTTTTTTACAAGTCTCAGGTGAGTGTAATATGTATCCTAGTATAAGAACAAGTGCCTGGTTCATTTGTTCTTGCCAATGCTAGGGTTGCCTGGATTTAAATACTTCTCTATTCACAAAACTTGAAATTTGTTTAAAATGCAAATTTCTAAATCCAATAAATAATAATTGGATTAAAATTTTCCTTTAATTGATGTTTAACATGGTTTATTTATAGATTATAACAAAGCAAATGATATTTTTAAATGATTAGGATATATAGTGATTGTTCATTTTGCCTTGATATGTATTTATATACCTGCCAACTTTGGGAATTTCTGTTCCAACACTACAGTTTTGGTCTTGAAGTGGCCTACTGGTTATTCTTGGTCTAGCAGACTAAGAGGGAAAATCAGTAGTTGCCTCTCCATTTATGCCCACATTTTCAAATGGTAACTGTATATAAAAATAATGAATTTATAAAAACCAGAAGGTAGGGAAAAGTTGCCTAGTAGTAGAGGGTTTTTAATGTCTGAATATCCTAATTTATGTCTTTATTTTCTCAAAAATATCCTTGATTTTATAGCAAATCTGATTTAATTGAACTTCTAACATATAGCACACTGAAAAAAAGATTTCCTTTGGGCATGATTCATACATCTGCTGAATTTAGTCAATATTCTTTACATCGAACTATTGATGATAACCAGAGATATTATTCATTCTCAAAGGTCCCCAAGATTTGGTAGGACAAGCTGTGCTTCATCTCAATTTAGGCAGTTCTGTCCTATTTGAACAACATTTTTTTTTTTAAATGGGAAAAGACATTCATAAGGTTTGACACAATGACACTTTGTAGATACTTAAAACTGAGATAACAACTGGACTTTTATACCTTATTCATAATTATAGTGTGCCAATTAAAATAAATAATTTAATGGATCTAAGTCACTTGAACTACGTGGAGGTTCTTTACATAATATAATAAGATTTTCTAAATGTGCCACACTTCCTAACTGAAAGAAAATAAATTTATGTTAAGAACAAGTTTTTAGCCGGGCTCGGTGGCTCAGCCTGTAATCCCGTGCCTTTGGGAGGCTGAGGTGAGTGGATTGCCTGAGCCCGCGGGTTCGAGTCCCGCCTGGGCAAGCAAGACCTCATCTCTACAATAAATCAAAAAATCAGCCGGGCGTGGTAGCGCACGCCTGTAGTTCCAGTTACTTGGAAGGCTGAGGCGGAAGTATCACCGGAGCCCAGCAGGTCGAGGCTGCGGTGGCCAGGAGCGGCCACTGCACTCCAGTCTGGGCGAAATAGTGAGACTCCAACTAAAAAAAAAAAAAAAAAAAAGAACAAGTTTTAAAAAGTACTATAAAAAAATAAATTAACAAATATTATTATTGCATTATAAAAAGTTTTTTATGTGAAAACATTATTGTCCTAGTTATTCCTGGAAGCCAACCAAAATTGAAT
>CAUYQG010016719.1:0-10580 GCA_963574415.1 Tarsius wallacei
TGAAAGGTAATTCCTCAAGCTTCCCCCAATATGCAATGCCAATGAGAAAGGTTGTCCAGTAAATCATGGACATGAAGCGAAGTCTGCTTTATGTATTTGTTTTTAGACTAAATGACTTGACGCACTGTTATGCCACTCACCGAGAAAGCAAGTTCCAGAACAAAAACAGGCTTGAAGAAGACAGGAGGAGTTTGGGGTAGTGGCAAATTGTGTTACTTTGAGGTACCTGCACAGCCCTCATCTAAGTACCCTGGATGATTGAACAACCAGAAGAGTAAGAAAAGCATAGTGTTCAATATCAGACCCAAGCCTTATCTATTTGGAAGAGCCAAACTGAAGAAGTCAAGATTAGCAAAAGAGTTAGAAAATAAGCATTAAGACGGTGGTGGGAAACTGGGGGGGGGAGTGTGTGAGGGGGATGGGATTAATGGTGGTGGGTATCTATCTGGGGATGGGGAGACACCTCTTATCAACAAGGGTACCTGAACGAAACATTTTTGTATGCCTAACCCCTAACTGTACCCCACAATAACATAAATAAATAAATAAATAAATAAAAAAGAAAAGGATTTGACTATATAAAAATGTAAAACCCCAACATGAAAAACAATTGTCTGGGAAAAACTACTGTTTGCAATATAAAAGGAACAATTGAATTCTACTCAGGATATGTAAAGAGTCTCTATGAATACATAGTTACCTATGGTGAGAAACTGAATATACATACGGGAATGGTCAGACCACGTATAGAAATAGAACACTGACCCACAACCTGCAGCAACCAGGCTAAACACCCAAACAACACCCTTAAGGAAATTGCTCCAAAACATCCATTACTTGATTACTAATTGATAGCCTCCCTGATCTGTGCTCCCACTCCAACTATCTACCAGAGAAAGCCAAATATGCTTTCCTAGCCAATTACACAGGATGCTGTGTTTCTAGTTAGCTGCCTACACTTCCCCCATGCCAACAGCCTCCCACCAGGGTATACCTGAAAGCCTTTCATTTTTCCCACTATAAAGCTTTCCACTCCTCTACCTGCCTTTGAGTCTCTTCCAAAAGCAAATGATGATGGCTATCTCCTTGCTACAGCAACCTCTGAATAAGTAGCCATCACTTGTTCTTGCTTGAGTAGTCTATTTATTTCCACAATATTCTATGTATGTGAATGTATAGAACAAAGACCAGGAAGGCACAGCCCTGATTGCTCACACTGATTCAGGATGGGGGAAGATGGTCACAGAGATCAGTGGGGGTTTCCTTTTATTTCCTAATCATAACTGCATTATTTGAAAAGGGTCACAGGTCCTTCTGCTGTTATACTCTTCCCTTTTCCCCCACTAATACCAAGATAATAGTTCTAGTGACACTTCAGTGGGTCCTATCAGGAGTATAGTAAACGTGAAGATAACCTGAAACTATAGATTAGGCCATATGGCAAGATCTTAGCATTTTTCTCTCTGTGTGACTTAGTGGTATAAAAAGCCCACGAGTAGCATTTAAATGGCTCACTACACTCACTTCTTTGTCATTTTACGCTGTCTGAAGCAGGCAATGAGCTGAAATAGTCAGTGCCTATTTTAAAATCGAGGTAACTGAGGAAAGGTTAATCACAAAGAGCCACACTGAGTCGTATTTAACCCGTGGTTTTGTTCTGGTTTTGTTTTTTGTTTTTGTGTGTTTTCGGTTAGAATCCTCACTGACTAGGAACAGCCATAATCAGTGAACTGAAAACATCTAGAGACAGAAGACCCTAAGATGCTCCTGCAAAATACAGTGACGAGGACCAGGAAGCAGTCAGGCCTATATGAGTTAGAGAGACACTCAGGCCAAGGGAAAGCCCAATAACTCCCAGAATGATTTCGTTTGGGGAATGCAGTACATAAATACTGTAGTGAGTTCACAGCACAGGCTATTGTACTTTCTTAGTGACAGTTTTAAGTAATCAGTATCTGCAAGGATTCTCAGAAGTCTAGAAAGGCCAAGGCCTCTTTTGTTTATTGAAAAAGAAAGAAATGCCAAAATTGGGATGCGGTATTAGATCAACATTTTCAATGTTCTGTCCCAACTATGTTCTTCTGAGACTGCCTAAATAACATTATCTGGAGGAAGCCTTAACCAAGGTAGAGAAGAGGACAAAAGTTTCCTGAGGATGAGGGTCTACCCAATTAAGAGCAGGACAGGACTAGCCTGCGCAACATAGTGAGACCCCCATCTCTAAAAAAATAGAAAGAAAAAAAGGCGTGGTGGCATGTGCCTGTCATCTCAGCTACTCAGGAAACTGAGAAGGGAAGATTGCTTGAGGGCAGGAGTTTGAGGTTACAGTGAGCTATGATTGTGTCACTGCACTCAAGGTTGGGCAACAGAGTAAGACCAACAGAGCAGATCAGGACATGTTATTATATTTCAGAGTTATTTTTTTTCAACATGTTCCTCTAACTAGGATAGATTTTCTTGTTTGTAAGGATGAATCAACTTTACTTAACTTTTGGGATACTGGTAAAATTAAGGTTGACATTGTTATATGATATTTACTTGTTTATTTTTACAGTATGCTTTCTTTAGTCCACTATCCACAACTGATATCAGCTTCTAGACTGCCCTTATCCAAACATACTGGTGTCACTTTGCTAAGCAACAAAGCCAACTAGAATTTTGTCTGAGTCCTCCAACAATTTTACATTTAAAAAAATTATTTTAAAACATTATAACTAAATTCCAATTGCTTCAACCTCTATTCCAGCTTTCAAGCAATTTTTACTCAGTTCAGACAAAATTTTCTGAGCAGAAATGTTAGATAACATATTTTAATCCCAAAATATCACAGATATCAGTAACAAAAATTAATAGGAAATGACTATAAATCCTCGGAAGATAAACTCAGAGTAATTTGTTTCCCATAGAATTTCTATGAGTTTCAGTTAGTAATGTATGAAGATACTTTCACGCACCAGGACATTGTGGCTTAGTGAATAATAACCAAGTAGCAAAAATATTGAAAAACAGATTACAATATAGTGTAGAGTAGAACTTTTAGGATCTTTCCAAGTAAAGGTGACTTGGAGAAGTTATGGCATCCTTCTATGAAGACCAGAGACTATAATTCTTCTCTTGTTAGTGTGCTTACAAATATGCAGATATGTATCTTTTTATTTTTAATTAGCTTTAAGGGAACAAATGTTTTTTGGTTACATGGATGCATTGCCTAGTGGTGAAGAAGTCTGGGCTTTAAGTGCACCTGTCACCCCCATTAGTGTACACTGTACCTAATGAGTGATTTTTTTATCCCCCCTTCTGAGTCCCCAATGTCCATTATGCCAGTCTATATGCCTTTGCAGACCCTTAGCTTAGCCCACACTTTAAGTGAGAACATGCAGTATTTGGTTTTCCATTCCTGCATTACTTTACTTAGAATGATGATCTCCAATTCCATCCAAGTTGCTGCAAAAGACATCAATATACAAATATTTGATGAATTAATTATGAGAGTTTATAAGTTGACTTTTGATTTTCATATATAACTAAAGGCTATATCTAAAAGGAGAAATTTCCTCGGGGATGCTTCTACCTGAAAACATACTGATGGAGTTTGGGATAATTTTTTATTTGACAGCTGTTGTTATCAACAAAGTCAGCTTTGCCCCCCCCAAAATGGGGTTCTTTCCTGTCCAGTATCATGAAGTCAATATGCAAAACCAAAAGTGAGGGTCAGGTAAGGCATGCTTTAATTCTATGCCTATAAAATGGAGGAGCAGAAACTTGGTTCCCAAATCAACCTGTCGCTGGGTGTGAGTTAAAAAAAAAATTATTTGGCCGGGCTCGGTGGCTCAGCCTGTAATCCCATGCTTCGGGAGGCCGAGGTGAGTGGATTGCCTGAGCCCGCGGGTTCGAGACCCGCCTGGGCAACTTGGTGAGACCTCATCTCTACAAAAGATCAAAAAAATCAACCAGGCGTGGTAGCGCCCGCATGTAGTTCCAGCTACTTGGAAGGCTGAGGCAGAGTCCAGCAGGTCGAGGCTGCGGTGGCCGGGAGCGGCCACTACACTCCAGTCTCGGCGACAGAGTGAGACTCCAACTCAAAAAAAAAAATTTTTTTTTTTTTTTTTTGTTATGGGGTTGACTATTAAAAGCAAGGGGATGAATACCTACATTTTTTCTGGGGAGGTAGAGATTTTTTGGAA
The DNA here is from genome assembly GCA_963574415.1 of Tarsius wallacei. NCBI lineage: Eukaryota > Metazoa > Chordata > Mammalia > Primates > Tarsiidae > Tarsius > Tarsius wallacei. The sequence goes on from CAUYQG010016719.1 coordinate 4,185, forward strand.
TTCGGATCACATTTCTTCTCTCTCCTTTTTTGGCCCAAATTTCCTGTCATGGCTGACAAGGGCTGTGCCATTTAGTATGGAAAGCTAATTAAAAGGAGGTTGGTTCTTCAGAGGTGGAGTGGGCTGCCATCTTGGATCTCACTGGCTTAGGTTCTGGTCAGAACAGAAATTTTTGTCTGCTGGTCTCTCCATGTCTCAAAAATAAGCAGAGTTAGTTGGGAGTAGAAATTCAGCTCTGTCATGCAGGCATTACACTGGATAACAATATTTCTGGCTTACATTAATCCACACTTGTTCGTGGTCAAAAAATGATCTCTCCAGGCAACCCCCTCTGGTCCCCTCCCACTGTGGGAGCTTTTCTGTCCTCTTAATAAATCCTGCTTTCAAAAAAAAAAAAGACTTCTCCAAGATAAACATTGACATTAGTAATTAAAAATGTTCACCCTTTTTTCCTTCAGCCCAAACAAGGCTCAATTTACTGCTATAACTTCTCCTTCAGAGGCCTTTCCATGTTCCATGCTTCTCAAGAGAAAACAAGGCCTTTTCCTTGGGAACAGATCTGAGGATAATGACCTCTTATTTAATACCATTTATTTTTATATCATCCACATAAATATCCTTCCAATAAAGGAGAAAAATTAATCCCTGTGCATCAAAGTAATCATCATTTTAATTTCTTTATGAGACAGCAAGTTCTTTCAAACTCTAAATTCTTATTTCCTCTCAAACACGTAGCAAGTCAGTGTCATAAAAAGAGGATGTTGTGGGGGCCAAGTACCTTGGCTCACTAAAGGTTAACTGAAAAATCACTGAGATGAGGCATATTGATTAATAGGAGAGAAGGCATGCTAATTTATTTAACATGTATATATGGACGTCTTCAGGATGAAGACCCAACCAAACCAATAAGGTACAGAAGCTTATATACCATCTTGAGGTTATAGAAAAAAATATAGACTTAAGCATGGCCAAACACAGGTTTTGGTGGCAAGACAGGTTATGGGAGGGAGAAAGTAAGAGGCTTGACCAGCAAAGGTGGCCTTATTATATAGACAATGCCTTACAGGTAGTCAGATAGAACAGATGGTAGATGTTTCTTTTCAGACTTTTAAAGATGTCAAACTCTATTAAACTCTCCTAGATCCCAAAAAGGCCTAGAAAGGGAAAGCCTGGCTGCATTAGTACAGATTTTCTATAGATACAAATTTCCCCCCCCACACACAAAAACATATCTTCAGGCTACCTCAGTGTGCTGGCCCTCCAGCAGCCATTACAAAATAGTATATAAAAGAAATATATTTGGGGGTAAAATATTTTTATTTCTTTCAATTTATGGGCTGAATTCACATGTTGAAGGCCTAACCTGTAGTAGCTCAGAATGTGGCTGTATTTGGAAACAATGGGTTTTAAAGAGCAAATTAAGTTAAAATGATGTTTTCAGGTTGGGCCCTAATCCAATAGGATTGATGTCCTTTAAGAAGAGGGGATTGGGACACAGATAAGTTACAGAGGAAAGACCAGGGAGGAGATGATAGCTGTCTGCAAGCCAAGGGGAGTGGTCTCAGAAGAAACCAACCCTGCTGACATCTTGATCTCAGACTGTTAGCCTTAACAATTGTGAGAACATAAGTTTAATTCTTTAAGCACCATATCTGTGGTACTTTGCTATGGCAGCCTAGAAAACTAGTACAGAGAATGAGACCTAGATTTACTGCCCAGCTCTGCAATTTACTTGGACAAGTGACTTAAACTCTGGAAATTTCATGATGTATAACTCCAAAATGTAAATAATACTTTCATTAAAAACTTTTGATAGTTTCATGGTTTTAAATTCTGTCTCTATATTACTGACTTTAAATGTCTATCTCCTGCCTTTTCACTAAATCTATGCTCATAGCCACCTACCCCTTCACATCTACACTAGGAGGTCTAGAGGTTATCACAGAGAAAACATGGCCCAACCAGAACTCCTGGTATTTCCCAAGAAAAATTCAATTCTCCTCAGTAAGTGGCAGCTCTTAACATTCTAGTTACTCAGGTCAAATATCTTAGAGTTATGCCTAACTGCTCTTTTTTCCTCATGAGGACTTAACTCTGACTTTTTTTCCTCTGTCTTGCCAAATTCCTAAGCAAGGGGCCTAAAGAGTCATGCCCTCCAAAGTCTCATCAGATGGGTTTTTATTAACCCTATGTAATGTAGCTTATTTTCCAATCTGATTCTGGCATAAGATCACATAACAGATAAAAAAAGAAAAAAGGCCAGGCACGGTGGCTCAAGACTATAATCCCAGCATTTTGGGAGGCTAAGGTGAGGGGATTGCTTGAGCCTGTGGGTTCAAGAACAGCCTGGGCAACTTGGCAAGACCTCATCTCTACAATAAGTTAAAAAAAAAAAAAATTAGCTGAGCATGGTAGCCTATGCCTATAGTTCTGGCTACTTGGAAGGCTGAGGCAGAAGGATCGCTGGAGCCCAGCAGGTCAATGCTGGGGTGCGGTGAGCTTGTCACAACACTCCAGCCTGGGTGATGGAGTGAGATTCCAACTCAAAAAGAAAAAAAAAAAATGTATGACACTGCAAAGCCATCTCTTGAGGAAATTTGCACCTGTGTAGAATCTTCTTGGGGGTTTCCCAAGGAGCTAGATATTTTCCATCTATTTTCTCTAAGGGTTGCCACCTAGGAGACATCATCTATACATCAAGAACCATGGCTTCCTCAAGACCTCCATTCCTTATCTCAACTCACATTTCCTTTACTGACTTTTAAATTCTTTAAACAGAGCTTAACTCTTTCTACCAATTGCCAATCAGAAAAATTTTGAATTTACCTAATACCTATAAGCTCGTACTTGGAGATTTCTAACTTTGTTGGGCCAAACCAATGTGGATCTCACATGTATTGATCTATGGTTTGCCTGTAATTTCTGTCACCCTAAAAATGTGTAAAGCCAAGTTGTAATTCAACCATTTGGGGCACACGTTCTAAGGACCTCTTGGAGTTGTGCCACAGGCCTAGGTCACTCACATTTGGCTCAGAGTGAACCTTTCAAAATAGTTTACAGATATGGCGCTTTATAGTTTTACAAAATAGTCAACATTCACATCAAATTCATAACTAATACCTGTCAACTCTACATCCAAAACATATCCAAGTTCGTGAATTGACAGATCAATGGAATTTAACACAGATCACATAAATCTACCTCTGTATATGACAATTGAGTATTTGACAAAGGTTATCTCAAATCACTGAGGCAAAGATAGTCTTTTAAAAAATGGTGCCAGGACACCTGGATAACCAATTGGCAAAAATTAAATTAAATTAAATTCATTACTTACACTATACACAAGCATCAGCTTCAAATGGACACAAGGTTAAATGTAAAAATAAAGCAATAAAGTACTAGAAAATATGGTTCACTTTCTCTTTAATGCCAATGTTCAATGTTGGGAAAAGCTTTCTAACTGTGATTCAAAATCCAGAGTAATAAAAAAATGATAAATAAATATGATTACATGAAAATAAATCTTTTGCATGACAAAAAACACTATAAACAAGACAAATGACAAACTTTGAGACAATATTTGCAATACAGATCTCAGATAAAGGGCTAATATCCTTAATATGCAATGAAATTATTTTAAATGAGAGGGAAAAAATCCTATAGTAAAACAGAAAGAGACATGAACAAATGATTCACAATAAAAGGATCTAAAAATGTCTCTTAAATATATGAAAAGATGTTCCATCTCATAATAAGAGGAGTGCAAATCAAAAATACACTGAAGTACCATTTCTCATGCTTCAGATTGGTAAAAATTCAAAAGCCTAATCATATAATCTCTTGATGAGGCTGTGGAAAAACAGGTGTTTTCTTAGATTTCTGCTGGAAATATAAAGTGACAGCACTCCTTTGAGGGGAATTTGGCAATATCTAACAAAATTATATATAGATTGACTCTTAACTCAGTAGTCCCACTTCTAAAGATTTATCCTGAATTTATATCAATCATTACAGAAATACATATGAGCAAAATTATTCATTTGCCGCATTGTTTATACATGTGAAACATTGGAAACTTCCTAAATATTCAAGCATAGATTTGTTGACTAAACTATTGTATTACACACAATGTAATACTATACAGCTGTAACAAAAAATGAGAAAGATATCTAGGATCTAATACAAAATGGTATCCAGAACATATCATTAAGTTAAAAACAGCAGAGTACAAAAGAGCATATTTAGAATGCCAAAAATTGCATAATAAAGAAAATAAGAAAACGGGCATCTGTTTTCTTATCATTACAAAAAATCAAACAAAACCAAACACACAACAATAAACCCAGAAAATAATAAAGTTGGCCAATGAGAATACTAATGCTAGAAGAGATGCTTTTCTGGGTATATTATTTTGTAAATGACATACACAGGGAATTTTGACCATTAGAAACATGATAATCAACAAGGATAAGGAAAAAAGTAGAAACAGAGCAAACAAACAAATGTCAAATGAGTACCTCAGTCACACAGAAGGAAAGGAAGGGAGGGAGGAAGGAAGAAATAGGATTGTCAGAATATTAAGAAAAAAAATGCAGGACACTCGATTAAATTTTAATTTTAAATAAATAATAAATGTTTTAAGTATCAGTATGTTCCATGCCATACAGCCCCACCCACCACCCCTTCTCCTCTTTATCTCTATGGCCTCATCTTGTACCACTCACTCAGCTCCCACCACATGGACTGTCCTATATGATAGCAATGTCAAGCAGTCCCCATGTCAGAGCTTTGCATATATGTATAGAGTTCTTCCTCCTCACTTCTTTAGGTTTCTAGTCAGAGGTCACCATAATTAAGTGGTCTTCTTGCCTGCTTGTCACAGTCCTTTTTCCTTTTACTCTGATAAAATATTGTTTTCCTCATAATTTACTGGAAGATGTACATATACATATATATGTACATTGTGTGTGTGTGTGTGTGTGTGTGTGTGTGTGCATGTCACATAGTAAGTACCCAATGACTATTTGATGAAGGAAGGAATAGTATTGGTTGTGCAAGTTGAATGAGTAGAGCTGTAAAACCCCTGACACTCAGCAAATGCTAGTTCCCATTACTTACTCATCCTTCATTGCATAAAGGGCCTTCCTCTTTAAAACCTAGAACCTGAAAACCAGTCAAGAAATTCAGCAAAATAGTGCAAAGAGTGGTGCTTTGCCTGTAGCTCTCTGTCACTAATCAACTCTGCTTCAAGGACCTTGAGGAGCTATTTTTCTTCCAGCTGCAGCTCTTCCATTTAAAATGGTAATCCCAGGTCTCATTTTGTATTTTATCCTGGACAAGGATGTGAAGGTCACCCACTGAGCAAACTTTTCACTTCATGTGAAATGCATTTAGAAGCAGCAAGTAATGCAATCTAAAAGTGAAGATGAATTGAAGTTATTTATATTCAGTAAAAATGTGTTGGAGGAGTAAGGTAAGAAAAATGTGTTTCCACAACAGGAATGCTTTATACACGGTTAAGGAAAACCCATTGGCCACAAACCGCCAACTAAGATTATGGCCTCACTTCTTTCCAGAAATGGCTGGGCCAGTCACAAACAAATGGAGAATTATATATGTACCCGGCCTCGAAGTGCTACCCAATTGAAAAGTAAGAATTTGATTCACTAGGTAGGCTTATTTAACAGGTTAGTTTTGTTTCAGTTTGAATTACAGGATAGAGAGGAAGCATCTTAATCTTTTCTGGGCTTAAACTTTTAAATGTAGTCATTTGGCCCTTTTCTAAATGATAGTCAGCTCATCTGCAAATGGAAACTTCATCGTCCATTGGTCAAAACTTTACCTTCCCCAATAATGCCCTTTTCTCTGACCCAAGGGAGTCCCTTTAGAACTTCTGGAAGCTTTCACCAGCTGGACATAATCTTGATATTATTCCAAAATAAAAATAGTCCTTATAAGTTCTTTTTTTTCCTCACAAATGATCAAGAAAAAGTACTAATATTTTGTTGCTTTGGATACATGTATTTAGCTTATGTTGACACCCTTGATGCAATTATCCATCAGCTGAAATTTAACACCAACTGTGAAATTTAACACCAACTGTTTATAAGCAGTTCAACAGACGCCAGTGAAATTGCATGAACAGTGAAGGGTTGAGCCTCCTCAGACTCTTTTTAAAAATATTATCTGTGCAGCGCGTTCGGCGGCCCCGAGGATCTGTCTCTTGCTTCATCAGTGTTTGGACGGAACAGACCCGGGGACTCCCTCTCTTCCAGCCTCTCCACTTGCAACCTCCGAGACCACCTTCTGGGCCACCTCCTGTTTCTGAGAGCAGCGACAACCGTTTTTGCGGTTTGCGCCTTCTTGCTGACCAACCATGAGCTCCCAGGTTCG